>RJWJ010010889.1:0-45787 GCA_004363605.1 Indri indri | reverse complement strand
AAAGTGAAATATAAGTCATCTTTAGATCTGGTCTGCTCAGCCTAAATCCTCTGAGCCTAAGCCACTCTTCTGTTTGAAGAGTTTAAATCCTTCAGTATCCCTAGAAAGTAAGTAGAGTCTGAATAGTCTCTGTTGCCATGGTAGAGAACATTCTGAAGATAAAAACTGTGTCTATATTGAGGGTCTTATTATGAACAGACCAAGATTCCTATCTCTGTGCTGCCACAGAAACAGACACAGTGTTGGTAAGTCTGTGAATAAACTTTTATAACCAATTAACTGATTATCCTCTCACAGTGTCTTTGTGGTCATCATAAAGCCTTTTTATTTATTTGATTTAGTATAAAGACCAGAGAAGAGCATTCTTTTAATATCCCCAAACCTTTATTAATGTATCTTTTTAAAAGAAAAAAGACTATTACTGATTTTAAGAGTAGAGTGAAAATTCTATGTTGTCTTATTGAAATGACACAGTTACATTTCAATTACAATGTTACAATTCAATTACAGTTCATAGTGTCTTTCATTCTGAAAAATCGGGTTGGCAAAAAATTGCTGATTAATCTAAAGACCTTGAGTATAAAAGTAATTGATAAAAATTCCACTATTAGATTTATTTAGAAAATAAAAAAGTCAGATATTATCTCATTATTAATCTTCCAACCAATTTATTTTTACCTATGAAGAAAATGAGGCACAATCAAGTCTATGACTAATTGGTTATGGAGGAAAGGGCAAAGAACTAGGTTTGTCAGATCACTGACACTGCACTCTTTCTACCAACTGCATTTGGGACGCTCATCGTGAACTTGCTTTGCTTTGAAAAAACATCTATGAAGGATTTTATTGTCCTTATATCAACAGAGTGATAGTGAATGTTGCGGGATAAATATAAACTAACGATCAGCTACACAAGTGGCTTAATCTCTGACTCTCAGTTTCCTAATTTGTTAAATATCTGGAACAGGAATCCTTACCTCCTGGGATAGTCATGGGACTTCAGTGAGATAGGGGCCATGAAGTAATTGGGACTTAGTTGTATTCAACAATCATCACTAACTTTTTTTTCTAATGGCATTAGCTTCTGTTAGTTGTGCACAATCTGTGTGTCACGATCTGGGCTTAAACTCTTAACATGAATCATCTCTTTAATTGCTGAAAACATGAGGAAGCTGAAGCTTCGGGAAATTAAATTAAGTTCCAGGTCACCAGGTCAGTAAGTGTCAGAGACAATTTTCTAATTTAGACGTCCCTGACACTGAAGACTATTTTCTTGATCATCATGTTTATTTACTTCCTGTTGCTTCTGTAACAAATTACTTCAGACTTAGTGGCTTCAACAGCACAAATTTATTCTCTCACAGTTTGGAGGTTAGAAACCCACAGTCATTTTCAGTGGGTTAAAATCAAGGTGTTGGCAGAGCTAGTTCCCTCTGGAGGCTCTAGGACCAAATCTATTCCGTGCCTCATTCAGCTTCCACAGGATGTCTGCTTCCTTCGCTCCCAGACCCTCCCTCCATCCTCAGCCAGTGATGTATCTTGTTTGCATCATCACATTGCTGCCTTCTTCTGGGATCCAATCTTCTGCCTCCCTCTTTCAGGACATTTGTGACTATGTTTAGGGCCCACTCTAATAATCCAGAATAATCTCCCTATCTCAAGATTCTTAATTTAATCATGTTTCCAAAGTCCCTTTCGCTATATAAGATAACACTTGGAAGTTCCAGGATTAAAACCTGGATACCTTTGGAGGCTATCACTCAATCTGCCATACCATATTTCCTGTATTTTCTCTTTGCTTTCCTGTTATATAGTAATCAAGCTTTAGCTTAATTTCATAATGTCCACGTCCTGTTTGCATTAAAATGTCAATCTCTTGAAAGGCTTGTATGAAAAACAAAACAAAACAAAACAAAGTTGGCTTGGAGAGAGGTACCAAGATCCACATACTTACAGTCCTCCAAAACTGTGAGAGAATAATATTTAAAGCCTGACATTCCTTAAATGAAATCAATAGATTTAGTTCTTCCTCTTGCTTTCCTGGCGGTTCAACAAACAAATCTCTGATCCATTCTGATTTGTTTATTGTTAAAACCCATATTGCTATCTGCCATTCGCAGATAACATGATGATCATTTCCTTCCAGGTGATTGTTAAGAGTAAAACCTTGAACTTAACTGCTGCTCAACTCTTTGCAGAAGCTTAGCTGAAAGAGACAATATTTATGAAAAAAATTCAGAAAGACATGCAATTCATATACTCCTCAAGCTAAATAAAATCAATCCCCAGCTTAAGCACATTAACAGAGGAGGTCGCATAAAGGGACTTGACCCTTTGCCCACCTGCAGAATTGCTGGAACTGTGTTTTGCTTTAACATGACACCACTGGCTTACATTGAAGGACAGCATAAGAAATAGCCCAGGGAAAGCAGCCAAGGCCCAGTGTTGGTATCAGAATCTCATTGAACAATGCATAGACTCTTTTTCCTTTGGCCTCAGAGTTAATCATGGACCTGGATTCACGCTTTTTCCCTGTTTGGAGGACCCAACCCTGTACTTTGAAGGTACTGCTTCTCAAGACCCTCTATTTTCCATAGAATGACAAAATCCTACTTTTCCTCCCCAGAGCAGAGCAGCATGTGTTCTTACAGGTGGTCGCAGCATATTCATCACATTTGCAATCTTCACATTGGTTCTCTGTTATGTTGCCAGGATTGATTCTTGAATTGCTTTTCAGATTTCGTTAAGGCTCCTGGCACTGTCTTTGTCCTTTTGGCTGAGTTGGTTTTGCCTGCACTGCATTTGCTGGTATGATCACATTCATTTGCTCAGCATCAAATGGGCTTGGCACCTTGATGACCCTCAATTTCATTTGTTTATAATTTTGTGTCATTGGACTCAAGAAGTTGGCATTTTCTGGACCTTTTCTTTGTCATTACTATTTCTTTTTTTTTTCTGAGAGTTTGTGTTGTTTCTTTGAGGAGCAAAATCGGAATGTGACTCAGAATGTAAGGATTCCATCTGTAGTTTACTGATTTTAAGGGTGATTCTGGGGATCTCCCCATTTTTCTGTTGCTTCTGACCTGTGTACCTTATGGCTACTATGAGGATTGATGCTTATGTAGCATTTTCTAGATTGCAGGACTTTGGAAGGGTATTATGATATTAACAGTGACATAAATATTTCTACAGAGATGGCAAGTTGACCTACCAGAAAAGCTACAAAGCCTGAAGTAGTTTTGACTGGGAAAAAATACTCATGATAGATGTCAACGCTTTGAGGATGACCCATTTCTGAGAGTAGTTGCACATTATGGTCCAGGTTCCTTGAGAAGAAGACACGATGGAAGTGATCCAGGGGCAGATTGCATCCAAGGAAGGTTTCTGAGTCCTAAGTTATGCTACTGAGTGTGGTCAGTTGGAATCTACCTCTTTACAACAGGGCTGATTCCTCTCAGTCTAAGAGCAACAGATGCACCTGAAGAAAAGACAGGAAAATGCTCTGCGTTGATTCCCAAATGTGCCAAGTCCCACAATCCTATTACATTTGTGATAGAAATGTATTTCAACTTGATGTTTTTAAAGCTGTGAATAATAATGGCATGACTACCTGATAAGGGATACTCTTTAAATCCTTTGAGATATGTTTGTTTGAACAAAGTTCATTCACATTCAATATCATGATACTGAAATAATAGCAGAACAAAACATTCAGCTGGCTGTGCATTTAGATGGATTTAATGGCAGTTTAAGGGTAGCTAAATTTTCTGGGAGGCATTTCTTCTCATTTGTTCCATTTCTTACTGAGCTGTGAAACATTTGTGTTTTTGTCTTCTTTGGGGGAAACAGAGGCAATGGCAAGAAGAGCTAGAAAAGAAAGAAATGTCAGAATAATGTAAATCAACTACATAGATGCTGGTTTGCAATCTTCTACTTCAATAAAACTCTTCCTAACCGCTTTTCGAAAATAACCTTTATCTTTTGATTTTTAGTGAAAACAGACACATAATCTGACAGTTTCTGTCAATGGTATCCAACAACTTAGATGCCTAGTTTAAGAAGTGCTTACCAGGAAGCAAACTTGAGGAAAACAAAATATGAAAAAAGTTAAAGGGATTTGGGTGGGGTCATTTAGTGAAGGCCAGGTTGGGAGATGTGCTGTTAGGAGAAAATCTATGGGGTATTGAAGGAGGATTTAGGGGAGTGGAAGTATGTGCAGTATAGGTAATAACACGCTTTACCTTCTGTGTTCCAGAATACCTAAAAAAACCTTCAGTTATCCTAAGAAGGAGGGATTCCTTAAAAAAGGTGAGGTGTAATTACTGCAGTGGATACTGACTTTGTTCATATTGAATATGTTCCATCACAGCCTTGATTTCCCATCTCTCTGCTAATAAACTTGATCCAGCTGAAGGCCATGAAATGGACAAGATGGTAGTTTTCAATCTTATGACAATGCAGTGATCAGAAACAGAGCCTTAGGAGTTAGGCAGCCCTGCCTCTTCCACTTACCTTGGACAATTTGCTTAAGCTCTTTTAAACAGTTTCTTCATCTGTAAAATCAGTTTCAGTACTACCTGCTTCATAGTGTGTGTTAAAGGAAGGTTCTAAGGCTTAAGTGACATAAAATGTGCAAGTTGCCTGACATATAAGTCCCCAAAATGTTGTAGTTTCCATCGTATTTATTATTTTTGTTTCTAGGCAATTAAGTAAAATTCTTATTTTGTGGAGTATCTGAGTGGTATGTGGTGAAGTGAAATATTGGAGTGTTAAATGGATGTTAAATAATGATTAAAAGTGGAGTATATGAACAAAAGGTTCAGAGGAAAAGCATGACTTCAAGGAAAACCTTTCCAGAATGCTGACCAGACGGAAGCACATTTTTGGCTGCAACAAACAAAGCAAATATGCCCTAAGATCAGAGCCCTTCAACAGGTTCTAGGGGCCAAAGCTCTGGGAAACAACCACCTCCAGTCCAGGTCAGCTACAGCATCCTAGGTTTGTGAGGTGCTGGCAGAGAGAGGAGGCACTCTCCAAGTCAGGAAATGTGAATCAGAAAGAGGATGTGATGCTGGCATGGAGGACCCTCATTAGGATGATCATTTATGGTGTTTATTTTGAACAAGAAGAAGCCTGGAACCTGAAGCTATGGGAGATAATAGTTGTGGACACTAGGCAGGAGCTCCTACTCTAGCTTGATCTTGCTACTGATGTGACAGAAAGGCATGGCAGGAAAAGTAAATTCTCATAAGCTCTTGGAGCCTCAGTTCCCCTTACTGAGCAAAAGGATTGTTCAAGATGACCTTTGAGGTTTCTTCAACTTATTAGTCTATCTCTGTGACTGCACATTTGCGATTCATAAATTTTTCATTAGAAATTTATATCTTGTTAATGGTAAAGAAATCATGTATTTTTTTTCCTTTTCATTAGTTGGCCCAGATGAGTGTCAAAAGTATGAATAGGAAACTCACCATACAGATGTCCAAATTAACTGAATATTGGTTAGTGAGTCAACAGAGTTCAAAATGCTAATATACAGGATTAAAATTTACAGTTTCATTCACATTTATATAGGAAATATTTTCTAAGAAGGCAGGTATTTATGGTCAGTGAATATGGTCAGGTTAAGTGAAAATATTTGCATATGGCTATCTCTGGACAGCTGGAGAAAGTTTAAAATTTCAAAACCAGAGGCCATAATGATCAGTTAATTTGTCCCAGGTTTTTTTACTGAGGAAGCAAGATATATTTTTTCTTTAATAGGCAAAGGTTTTTATTTTTATTTTCATCAACAGTTGGATCAATTTTTAAAGTAGAAATTCAAATATACTCAGTCAGCTGACTTGATCTCAAACAAAACTTAGGATGGAAAGTGGGCATTGATATGGTTTATGGGGGTGTTCCAAGGTTGGTCTTAGCTGCATTTCCTCTTCCCTCACTCAAAATTGCTAAATAAAAAACATCATAGAATACTTTATTCCTGCAATGCCTTTCACAGGCTTAGGAGAGCAACCCTAAGGGAGATGTGTTTAGTACTTCACATTTCATTAATTTCTTCTGGTAAGAATCATAGGTTTCCAAGAACTTACGAGAGTTTCATTTCACATCTTCCTTAACATTGGATGTAGTACTTGATGTTTTTCTTATTTTCAAATGAGGGGAATCGTGTTTATATGCATACCGTCTTGGGTCATCCCTAAACAAAGTGGCATCATGGTAGCCAAGTCCCCTTCTAGATTAGTAGAAGGCATCCAGACAGAAAAATATATTTTTATTTTTTACTTATAGATACTTTATGCTGTCTTAAGAAATAGAGCACAATGATGGGGCAAATCTCTTATTCGGATTTTTTTTTTGATCATGTATTATACTACCTACAGAATTAAGAAAATAAAGATCTTTGTTAACCTCCCCCTTGTCTCCCCAATGTCCCCAGACTGTGGAATGTTGGGATTCATACTGTGAATGCTCTGAAAATCAATTATTGTCAGATTCTGTTTTCAGGGCTGCCAGACAATATTTTGGCTCAACTTCAGTCCATTTGGAACACAGCTGTTAAGTTGTTGACAAAAACTAAGGAAATATGAACATGTTCCACCCTTTCAAAAAATTGCATTTGCTGGCAACCAACAGGATGGATTTGAAAATTTCCTATTGGAGAGCGAGTTAGTACCACTCTCTGGCATCCTTTTGGGCTGAACTGGTCGTTCTTGTGTTCCAACACACATGGCACCCTTCACTCAGCACTTAGGATATTCAGAATTTACTTTTGATCATGAACTTGAGCTTTAAGTTACTCTGTTAATAACTGCCCATAACTTTAAGTTTCCCTAGGACTTAGCATCTCATTGATTTCTCCACTTTTCCAGGTGCATTTTTTAAAAAAACTACTGTGCCAAGCCAGCATTGATTTATTTCTAAAGGATTAGTAGTTATATCATACTGCAAGCTTTTCTTTGCAAATAATAGAAAAATTCTATTCAATTAAACAGTAAACAGTATGCTACCATTTATATAAGAAAATAAGAGATAGTTGTATAAATAACTAAGTATAAATATAAGTAACTAAGTTGTATGAATAAGTAAGTATATTCCTAGTTGGGTAAAACTTTAGGGACAAAAAGAACTTAAAATAATATTACACTATTTTTAGGAATAACACATTTTACAATAGTGTTGATATTATTATTATGAATCTATTAGGTACATATTGTGGGAAAAATCAAATGAGTAATTACATCCATGTCTTTGAGAACCCAGATTTTTGGCATGATTGGAAGGAGATACAGATTGAAGGTTGATAAGGTTAAGTTAAAATTTTTCAACGCATCTGTATGAACTCGGATGTTTTCTTCAGAAAATATTTCCTAACCCTATCCACTGAAAAGGCCTGGAGACAATGACCAATCCAGTAGCAATAACACTGCTAGTGCTCAGATTATAGTCTCTAAATGTCTTTTCCCATTAAAAGTAACCAGGACTCACTGGAGAAATGGGTAATTCAGAGTTCAGAGCAGGGAATTTATGAGATGAATCTGGAACATTTCACTATAATGAAAAACAGGGATGCTTTCAAAGACTAGTAAGACTGTGTCAAAAGGAATCAGAGCCAATTTGAAAAACTTCCACTGACCAAATATGGAAAAATTTGTGCAACAGTATGGATAACTACAATTGAAAAACTTCAAATATGTTTATATCATAGATTTATATTAATACTTTAAAAGCTCAGATATCTTTGAAGGATGCTAGAATACATACTAGAATTATTTTGAAAGCTAAATCATCATGCATTTATTCCACCTTTTCTGTATGGGCTGTATTTCCAGGGGATGAAAGAGTTGATAAAAGAAAGTTTCTCTTTGTAATACTATTCTATCTAATAAATGAAGTAATGGTAAAATTAGAATATTATTGTCTTCAAGCCCCTGATATATTAATGGATCTGGGCAATGATCATTAATGAATAATAATATCTCAAAAAGGTAATAGAAATACACTATGGTGAATATATACTTTTTGTTTTATTTTATTTTCGGTTTTGTTTTGGTTGCTGGAATACCCTCTAATGAAAATTTTATACACACACACACAGACACACACATAATATATATACACATATATAAAGTTGTCTCACAAAATAAAAACAAACAAAAAACCAATCAAACCTGCATTTGATCAAGCCTCTAGATCTAACTACCAATTTGAAGAAAGTACGAAACAGAAGGAAGACCTGATAAAAGGATTCTATGTTATTCTATGGCAATTAATGAAATCAGACCATGGAATCCCTCAGCAAGGGTTAGCAAACTAAGGCCTGTAAGACAAATTAGGCTTCTCACCTATGTTTGTTAAAAATATTTTATTGGAACACAGCCTCACTCATTTGTTTACACATTGTTTATGCTGATTTCATGCTTGAACAGCAAAGCTGAATAGTTGTAACAGAGATCACATGGCTCTAAAGTGTAAAATATTTACTCTCTAGCCCTGCATAGAAAAAGGTTTTTTTTTAATTTCTGCTTAACAGGACAAAATTTTATCAACCATAACAATAATAATAAAATACTCAGAGGAAAAAAAAAAAACAGGAAAGATATTATGATGGTGGGGAAACCTAAAAACCAAATGTCACTTAAAGAGTCTTGCCAACCAATCATAGTCCATGGACTTTATTTGAATCTTGATTCAGATACATTACAAAGCAACTTTTAAGAAAATCCAAAAAATCTAAATATCGCTTGGACATTGAAGATTTCAAGAAATTATTGGGGATTTTTTTAGCTATTATATGAAAGCTACGTTTTTAAGAGCTCTTATCTTTTAAGTGTATATTCTAAAATGATTACAGAAGAAATAATATCATGTCCAGAATTTGCTTCAAAATAACCCAGGGGATAGGGAATGGGTGGGAGTAGAGATGAAACAAGATTGGCCCTATATTGGTATTTCTTCAGAGTGGTAACAGATAAATTGGGTTAATGATACCATTTCTCTACTTTTGTTTAAGTTTGAAAATTTTCATAGTTAAATTTTTTTAAATGTCTTTTTTTTTTTCATGGAACTTACATTCTAATGGATGAGAAGATAATAATAATTAAGATAAGTAACTCAACATATATAGTCAGTTAGATGGCAAAAAGAGTTTTATAGAAAAAAGAGTAACAGTTGGAGGGGAAAAGGATATGGAGTGTTGACAAGAAGGTGTTGGAATGTTTGAGAAGGTGACATGGACCATGCGGTTTATCAGGCATATATCCACCCCCTAGGTCTGGGATGAAACCAGTTTCCTGAGCAGCACATGGGGAAACTGAGCCTCTGAAAGGCATGCTTGCAAGTGTGCACTCTGCAGCTGGCCTTCCTGGGTTCAAATCCTAACTCCGCCACATATTAGATGTGTGAAGTCAGGCTAGTCACTTAATCTCTTTGTGCTTCAGTTTCCTTTGGGTGTATAAGTATTTGATAAGTATTAAAAAAATTACCAACATGGGGATTGATGCTGAAAGTGTTTTTAAAAATTAATAGCCCTCTTGCCAGTACAGTGAGTTCTCAATATTCTAAAACAGTGGTTCTCAAATTTTAATGCACATAAGAATCACTTAGAGGGCTTGTTAAAATACATGTGTCTGAGCCTTACCTCCTTCCCCACCCCAGAGTTTTTAATTCAGTAGTTTGGTGTAGAGCCTGAGACTTTGTGTCTCTAACACATTCCAAGTGATGATGATGATGATGATGCTGGTCTGGGGCTTCACTTTCAGAACCTTTGCACAAAGAATTCCCTTATTCTGCTGCTATCCATTTAAAAAAAAAAAGGAAAAGTAAATGCATCTATTTTTCAATTTTTAAATAAATCATTTGCTAACATTACATTCATATTAATACAACAGAGGAAATGACTTCCTTAGGTTTGCCCCAAATCGAGAGTTTTTGTTTCCTCCTCTTGACTTTTATGACTGAATGAAAGAAAACTGTTCTTATGTGGTAAAAATGACATACCAGCTGCAGATTATTTTTCCCATTCTTTTTTTTTTTAATTAAAAAAAATTCAACATAGCCAGACAATTTCTCACCTACTCATCTCGATCTAAAACAAGACACCATCTGTTATGTATCCACTTAATCAGTACCATGACAAATTCGAGCACACTCAGGTCTCTGATACCATATAACACTCACCAGGAGTTTCTGACTAGACCTTTGGAAGGTCCCGATCAGAGGCCAGCTGGCCATTAGGCTGCAGCTGGATTCAATCAGAGAAGATGCCCCCAAGGACTCCCATCATCTAAGCAGGGTCAAACAGCCTGGCCAGGATGAAGTTGGAAAATGAGTTACCTGGTGTCTGGGAGGATTCTGAGTTTGATTTACTTTTCAAGAAGGTTAAGTTATCTTTTAAAAGCCAGTCTCTTTTCTCTTTGTGTCCATCAAATCTGAAGTGGGGATGTTGAGAGTTTTCAGCATGTCCCCAATCTGTGCCTGGGCTATCACGGGGATGTTGCCTTACAGACAAAATGCTTCCATTCATGGAGTGAAGGGTCTAATTTCTCTTCCTACTGGTCTGAGGTGACCTGTAGACTGAAGCCAGACAATCCACACCACTTCAGAACTCCTCTCCAGCAGCTAAAAAGATCTCTCATCTCTTTGCTTGCTAACAACCCATTTGAGTTCAAGAGCAGAGAAAGCAGGTGGGCATTTGAAATGAGAAGAAAAAAAAAATCAGCCAGAGAAAAGGAAACAGATAAAAAGCAATGTTACACAAAAGGGAAAAATGGAGTTGGAATTTGGAGACTGCAGTCAGGGCCAGCGAGGTTAGTAACTGAAGTTTCAAGAAATATTGCAGGTGATTTTTTTTTCTTTTTTAATGTAGGGTAGAGAAGAGAGGATGGAGAATGAGTACAAAGATGCAGACAAGAAAAAGCTATGCCAGTGAAAACTAAGCCCTAAAAAGAAATTTTAAGATTCGTGATCTGTTACATGTTCCCAAATATTTATCCATTAAAAAGTGAAAATAGTGTATGTAATTTAAAACAGCTCCATGGAAGGGGTTTCTACATTTTACTTAGCAATCCATAAGTAAAGTTGGGAAAAGAGTAAAAATATGCTTAGTTTTGTAATGAGAACAGGACATGGAAAAAAATAAGCCTATAGGAATATATTTCTGGAATGTAAGAGAGAGATTGTTTATTTAAGGAATAAGGAAGAGATAAGAAGTATTTGAAATGTTCTTAGCTCTTTACTGTTTTTCTTTCTTTCATTCATTTATTTGACAAATTTTGATGAGAACCTGCTCTGTGCCAGGCACTCTTCAAAAATCTAGAGACTTAGCAATAAACAAAAAAGATTAAAAACATCCTGCTATTAACTTTTGGTAAGCAAAGGAATACCTGGAAAATTCTGTTGAAATGTAGATTCTTAGACTCAAGTCCAAGATTCTGACCCAGTAAATTTGTGAAAGAGCCTGGAAATATGCACTTTTAAATGTAAACTAATGCAATTTTGATACAAAGAAATATTCCCCATGGGTGATCTCATTCAATCAAGGCATCAACTGTTCTTCATAGGAGTCCTGAGTCTACCTCCCCAAACTGGCCATTTCCCCTGGGCTCCAAACCTGTATATCCAAACTGTTTCCTGGACTCTTACACCTATGGCCTTAGGAAATCAAGTGCTATATGTGAAATAAGTAAAATTACCTTTAAGTCCAAACCTATGCCTTTCCCTACATTCCCATTTCCATGAACAGTACCACTTTCTAGTTACCAAAGAAGAAACTGGCAGTTCATCCTAAAACCACCCTTCTCCCTCCTTCCACAAATCCAGTCAGTCCCCACATGCTTCAGGTGCTACCATCTTAATATCTCTGATATCCATCTGTGTTGCTTCTGCTTTTGGCCAGCCCCATTAGCCACCACCTTGACTATCTCCAGTCTTCTCCTAATTATCTCAGAATCTCTACATTCTACCCTTCAGCCTACCCTCCCTGCTGTTTCCAGTGTGATCTTTTTAAAATGAACCACCAATCATGAAATTCCCTTGCTTATAACCCTTTAATGACTCAAAGTTGCCAACTGCACAAAATCCATGTTTCATGGAAAGGTTAAGTCAATTCATGATCTGGTGGTCTCTCCATCATTTTCCTCTTACAGAACCTCCTTCCACCTTCCAACACCCTACAATTCAACCATTCCTCGATCATGATTTTTAATCTGTGGTGCCATTGCTCCTGCTCCTCCATTCGCCTAGAATGGCCTTCTTTATACTCCCATCTATCTGATGAAAGCCTACTAATCTTTCAACACTCACTTCACTATAAAATTTCGCAAACACCCCCTTCCCACTGAGCCATTCCCCATAGAATTGACATCTTTTCTTTGTGTCCTTAGAGGCATATGATAATATGCTTCTAATATAGCACGTATAAGGACACATATTTCTTTACTTGTGTGTGTCTGCAAGCCTCTTGAGGACAGGAATTTTGTCTTGCTCTGTGAAGCAGCTGTTATCACAGTGTATGGTGTATGCCCAGCAGGGATGAATGAATAAATGAATGAATGAATAAAAAGAATAACTCATCAGGGTGTAACTGAAAGGTTTTTTGACATATGGATGTTTTTTGTATTCTGTATTTTTCTCTAGCAAACTTTTTATTTGTTTGTCCTGCCACACCAAATCTGAATCAAAAGTAAAGCATGGTGCTTCTTTTAGCTGGATGATAGTCTGCACCTCTTCATTTCACAGTGAAGGCTCAGATTGAGCTCGTTAGTAGATTCTTGGTATAAACATGGTAGATCTTAGATTTTTGTTTCTTGGGCAGAAAAAGATTCTTTAAGCACCATAGCTTTCTCCTTGCATGTAAATTTTGATTTACAATGGTTCCAAGCTTTTTTTATACCCAAGGAAAGAAACTGATTACAAGCCATATTTTGTAATAGTAGCAGAATGACTCAGATTTATTGGTCTTGTCTAAACTACTTTCGTAACATCTGGATTAGATAGCTGTTTAATAGGTGAGTGATTAGAGGAACAGAGACTCCAAAGTGCCAGAGTGGGTCAGTTATTGCTCTTCGTATCTCAGATATGTATTTTTTTAAATCTTATTGAGTCTTCTTATAAATTCCAGGTCCTGTGAATTGCTCAAGGAATGCAGTGGTGAGTCCAACATTGATCTTGTTCACAAAGTGGTGGGGAGATAATAATATGTTTTGTATTTGTTGCCATGATTTATTTTTTAAACAAGAGAGTCATTGCTTATTCAGCATTCTGATGTACTTGGAGTTGTTCAATGGGTAGAGATATGTTTATATTTTTCCGTCTGTACTCAACCAAGCTTCCATGAGACAAATGTCAGGTATGGGGCAGATGATGATACTCCTCGTACTTAGACCTTTTATATTTACAATGCACTTTGCCATGCATAATTATAATTATTTGATGCCTGGCAGTTTTATGAGAATAGAGTGGAATTTAGTGGCCAGTAAATGCTAGAAGCCTCTCTTGTGTGCCCTTGTAAGGATCACTTCCTAATAAACTTGACTAGTGAAACCCTTATAGTCTCTGATCCAATAGATTTCCACGACGGTATGCAGGAAAATATCTAAAAGAGACAAAAATGTAGATGATTTTCTTGTGCTCCTCTCCTCATACATACTACTTTGTTGTGCCTGCAAAATAAAGAGAAAAGCAAAGCTTTACCTTCAGGTAAAAATGTCTTTGAATGAATCTTTTAGAGATTTCAGATGCTTAAATGCACATTTAGAGCAGTAGTTTAAAAAAAAATGTTTTCAAATAGAACCATTTGCCTCTGATTTATTCCTCAAAATAAGTGTCACACATTAAAAAAATAAATAAATAAATCCTAACAATTACCTGAATAACAAGAGAAATCTGACTGTGGTTAAATTGTCAGCTGAGAGAAATATAATGGTGTAAATAGCACTTTAAAAAGATATTTGTCTTTTCTGTACCTTAAAGTTCAAAATTATGTCTCCTGATTTTTGAAGCACCAATCTTGAGTTGTTTAAATTCAAGGACCTCATCCGTACAGAGCTGGGAATTGCCAAGATATTAATACCTGCATTTTTATGACACATTCTAAAGTCAATAGGAAAGAGGTTTCTGAATAAAAGCCTTAAAATTACCTTATGAATTATTAATTACAGGGCATATTACCTTTGAATTATAAAAGCCCAGAAAAATGGAAAGGAGAATTGAAAAACATCAATCTCAGGTTCTTTAAAAATGTAATACCAATCATTTGAGCAGTGTACAAATCTTTTATTAAAGAGAAAAAGGTGGTGATACGTTTTTTATTAACTGGAGGATATGTTCAATCCACATGATTAAAAATCTCATTACTAACTCAAGTCAGGAAAGTGATTTATTACTGAAACAGAATGGGAGGCATTCGGTTGTCCACAGCAGCGTTTATCAGGAGTAGAACTATCAGTTTGTATCTATTTTAGCATGCTTAATATTTTTTAAAGGTGGCCTTGCCATCTGTTTGAAGAATTGAAGATATTTTTCTAAAGTTGGCAAACTACCTTAAAGCAAAAACATGAGCTGTTTTTCATTTAGCTTAAAGTTTTAAGTTTTAGAAGTAAAGATTATATCTGTGCTCTAATGAAGGTTTCCATTGTAAAGAAAAAAAAAATTGCAGGGCCTATTACAGTTCCTGTCCTCAGTATTTTACAGAAGATTCTAATTCATAAACATTTGTTTACAGGAAGACAACTTTTGTTGTCTTTTTTTTTTGTTTTTTTTTTTTTTTTTTTTTTTTTTTTGGAAAAAGAGAGATAATGTCACGTGTATTTGCAATGACAAAAAGAGATTATTATCTTCTGCATTGGTTCCTGTGACTGTTACCATTTCATTTTTAAGAGTAATTGTGATAATTCCTTTCTGAATGATTTCAGACTCCCTCAGGTCTTAATTGAATATCTAAGTTAGTATATTTAGAAAACAGTTTCTTATTATTAACCTAATTGTTTAGTACTGACGCTCATTTGTTCTTATCTATAATTTAATGAAATGGCCTCCCAGATGTCAGGGACATATAAATGAGGGTTGATGATGTTAGGATATGCCTCATGGACCTTGAGGGAAACTTGGAAGCTGGGTGTGATTTGGCTTGATGGAAGGGGAACAGCATTTAGTATAAACAAAATGGTGCTATCTTCTTAACACTGTCAGCTGATGTTGAGCTTGGAGTGTTGGGAAGATAATTAGAAAGTAGCCTGGGGAGAAATGAGGAGGACACACAGTTGGTTTTTCATCAAGAGCTTGAAGAGATGAGTTTGGATTAGTTAAAACTGAACCCAAGTAGGGAGGATTGAGTATGTCAAACTGAAGTTATAAGAAGCCAATGGAAGGCTTCAGAACAAAGGAGTGGTGGGAAGAGAAAAGGAAGAGCCATTCAGTGGGCTGGGGAGGAGAAACATTTCAACCAGGAAGAGCAGCCAGAATGCCATCATAATGATCCCATAGGCAGTAGGCGATGGAACCAGGCAGGGTAGTAGGAAACGAAAAGAGACGTTGGTCAAGAACATCTTGAGAGAAGAATTTGCTAGATAAGTCTAACTAATTTTCATGTCCTTTAGAATTAGACTCTTGCAAAAGCTTATATATAGTATGTTTCAAAGGATCCAGTAGTTTTAAGGCTGAGAATTCTTAATTTTTTCCTTCATAACTCTGTCCTTTGTCACTGCTAAAAGGATATTCTTAATTTCAGGTGGTTATGCTAGTGTCACGGATCTTAGAAAGCATTAAGAGGTGTTTTAGAGCATTTCTTTTTTTTTTTTTTTTTCAGTATTTCTTCATGCAGAATCAGACATCACACTCTTTAAGACCTCTGTTCTCCCAACAGAGATCATCTGGCTTTTCCCATTCAGACTAGAGACAGCTGAAATTGCATCTGTGTGTCAATTTACAAATGGTGCCTTCAGGGATTGCTTATTTTAACTATCGCTAGGGGCACCCTGATTCCAAGGCTGCTGTGTAATTTGGGTTTCTAACTTTGTAAATATTAAGCAATAACTACCATGCCATAGGTTGCCAGTATCATAATGGATGAGAAAGACCAAGAACTTGGAAACATTTTTCTTTCTCATTTAAGAAAATAAAATTCAACTTAAGAATGGTTGCCATAGATATGGTCACATTGTCTAGTTTCTTGGCATTAGTATGTGTGTATATCTTCTCTGACTTATATAGTGCTTTTGGAAAAAGAAAAGTCTGCAAAGTCTCACGTCCATCTACCTATATTTATACGTTTTTGAGTGTATATATGTTCTTTAAAAAAAAGAAAAGAAAAGAAAAGCTGTGCTTCAAATGCAAAACGCTTGTAACAAAGCATCACATTTCTTCAAGCTGTTTTCTTCCCTTTGAGTATTTGAGTATTTGCTTTTAGACAAATGCCTTTTCCCTGTTCCTTTTTTTTTTTCTAAAGCTGGCACATTCTTGTTCAATGAAAACAGGGGAGCAAGGGATTATTCTAGCCATTGAAATAGAAATGGTGTGTGAATCTGACAGCTGGAGCTTGGGTGTGAGATATTGCAATTTTTGCTGTAGGGAAAGGAGATAAAATGAGGGTTTGAATTTCATAGCATAAGGGGCTACCTAAATAGCAGCTGTTAGGTATGAAATCCCTGCTGAAGATTAGAAAATGGTGGGGGTTAGGTCTTTCTAAACCCAAAGAGTTGGAGGTGGTAGTGGGGGAGTCATGTTGCTTTATTTGAAGTGGATATTTTTTTCCTTTTCTAACTCATGGCGATTGCTTTCTGGGTGTAGAACTGCACATTCATAAATTCTGTTCATTTGCCGAGACTAAAGAGAAACCTGCAGACTTAGAATTTTCATTTTGAAGGAGCCGAATAATATCCATAGATTACATGAGAGGGTACATACTTTGAAATTGCTAAAAATTGTTAATAACATTTCAGTGGATTTGGTTTTGCATTTCAAGAGGAAATGTGATGAGTTTGACTTCCAGAGGACAAAAAAGTGATCCCTCTCTGAAAAAGATCATTCTATTGTTGATAACTTCTTTATATATTTGATACTCCCTTCTATTACAGATATTTGAATATGTCCCATCTCTCACACAGGACGGATGCTCTCGTCATGCTTCTTGTTATTTCCGCTCTCCCACCATCACACGCCTTTCAATGCTCCAGTCACAATATATTCCTTTCAATTCTTCAAACACATCTTGTGTCTCACTTCTAGGACTTCAGAGCAATATGAAATGCAGAAAATGATTGTCTTCTCCCACTACCTCTCTGTCTTTTCCCCAAAATACCCATTGCAAACATTTGCTTGTGTGTTGTGGTATAATGATTATCGTGGGGGACTCCCAAACATATCTCGTAAGTTACTAGTTTAAATCAGTTGTTCTCAAACTTTTTGGTAAGAAAACCCTCTGCAAAATTATTAAAAACGTCCGGGCGCGGTGGCTCACGCCCGTGATCCTAGCACTCTGGGAGGCCGAGGCGGGCGGATCGTTTGAGCTCAGGAGTTTGAGACCAGCCTGAGCAAGAGTGAGACCCCCCGTCTCTACTAAAAAAAAAAAAAAAAAAAAATACAAAGAAATTATCTGGACAACTAAAAATATATAGAAAAAATTAGCCGGGCATGGTGGCACATGCTTTTAGTCCCAGCTACTTGGGAGGCTGAGGCAGGAGGATCGCTTGAGCCCAGGAGTTTGAGGTTGCTGTGAGTTAGGCTAACGTCACGGCACTCACTCTAGCCAGGGCAACAGAGTGAGACTCTGTCTCAAAAAAAAAGAAAAAAAAAGTTATTAAAAACTCCCAAAAAGCTTTTATTTATGTGATTATGCCAGTCTATATTTACCATAATAAAAAATTAAAACTGAGAATAATTTTAAATGTTTATTAATTCATTTGAAACTAACAGTAATAAGTCCATTACATATTAACATTAATAACATATATTATAAGAAATAAATATTCTAAGACAAAAAAATTTTCAATTTTTCTCAAATAGTAGTTCTTCAAATTTCCTCTTGTTTTTCTAAATTGTATGACTCTAATCCTTTAAAATTGTTTGAGTTTTGTTTTCTGGCCTAGTATGTGTTCTATCCTAGAGAATGTTTCATATGCACTTAAAAAAACATGTATTCTGCTGCTATTGGGTGATATGTTCATACTATGCTAGGTGTCTGCTAGGTCTAGTTGGTTTATATTGTTGTTCAGACTCATTTCCTTGTATATTTTCTCCCCATGTTTACATCCATTATTAAAAGTGACATAATGAATCTCCAACTATCATTGTTAAATTGTCTATTTCTCCCTTCAGTACAGTTTTGCTTTGTGTCTTTTAGAGATCTGTTGTTAGGTGCACATATTTTTTAAATTGTTAAGTCTTCCTGATGGATTGGCCCTTTTATTAATGTAAAATGTCCTTCTCTGTCTCTGGTAACATTTTTTTCTTAAAGTCTATTTGACATGATATTAGCATAATCACTTTAGCTCCCTTTTGAGTAATGTTTGCATGGTATATTGTTTTCTAACTTTTTACTTTCAATGTATTTGTGCAATTGACTCTAAAATGTGTCTATGATAGACAGCCTGAAATTACCTTTTCTCAGGTGGGCCCATGGCCCATTCCTTCACTTCATTAGGACCTCTTGGCAAAACCTCAATTCTCAATCCTGCTGTGTCCCCCGTGCCTAGAATAATGAATGATACAAGGTAGTGACTCAATATACATTTGTTGAATAAATAAAATTTAGCCTAATCTATCTAGGAAAAAATAAATTTTATGATTTAATACTAAACATAGTACAAAAAACTCTATGCTACAATTCCAGAGATCACATGCAACTAATTATTAACAACCTACTACTTGTCAAGTTACGAGTAAATTATGAGTTTTAAGGAAGAATAAACAGAAAAGCATTTCCAGAATGGTGAAGTATGGATTTCCAGCAAACTATTCTTTCATAAAAGCAATGAGAACAAATTGTCAAAATTAACATTTTTTTTTTAAGAACCTCGGAAATTAATCAAAGGCATGCAACAATCTAAGGATGTTTCACTCAAAAAGACGGCTAGTTCTTGGTAAGAGTAGAGAATTTTATGATGTTTTAACTTGACCTATTCCAATCTCCCTCTCCCCAGCTCCACAGAAGCATTGAAAACCAGAGCAAAGGCCCTGAGGCAGAGAGCCCTGCTTGGCTTACTTAAATTAGCATAGCAAGAAAGCTTGTGTTAAGGGAGTGGAGTGACAGGAAGATTGCAATGAGCCCAGAGTTGAAGCTAGGAGCCAACTTGTACAGAGTCTGTGGGTTCTGGTAAATTTAGATTTTATTCTGAGGGTGATGGGAAGCTATTAGAAGCTATTGAGCAAGCAAGTGGGATTATCTGATTTATGTGTTAATGGGATTACCTTAATCTATGCTCCTTTTTGAGTGGTTCACAATCTTTAGCTTTATCGTTTCCTCGCCTTTTTTTTTTCCTGCGGAAACTTTCTTTTGCATGTTAAGAAGCTGAGAGTTGCCAGCTATGGATCTAACCTAAGTAACTAGGAACCCCACACCTGTGTGGAACATGGAAGAGTTTTAATTAAGATTTTGCTCTGTTTTTCATATTCATTTATGGAAATCCTCTTTAAAAACACTTTATAAAACAAGCTGCAGTGCTTAGACTACCTTAGAGCACAGAAATAATTATTTACCAATTAAGTTTATTTATGAAAGAGAGGAAGGAGAAGACTAATTTTCTTCCTTACCTTCCGGGTTTACATTTATAATAAGAGGAAAGGACCAATCCTGAAACATTTTATAGGCGATCAGAAAGCAAACTTATTGTCATTTAGCAATTGCTTTTTTGCTATAAATAACAACAACAATTTTCTGTGTCTTTTTGTTAAAATGCAAGTTGAAAAAATCCTTTATTTTTTACCTTAAAGCCTTTTCTCTTCTAGAGCAAACAAACTTGAAATACTAGAGCAAACACAGCTATGAGGAACTTGGCGGATAGGCTCCCTGATAGTAACTCTTAATGAATTGTGTCAAGTATTCCATCTACTTATTCCAACATGGGATTATTTCATCAGCAGTTTTTTTCAATGTTTCCAATTAATTTCTGGAAATATCTAAGTTTTATCTAATCTATAACTATTGCCTAATTTTAGTAAAGAGTTTTGGAGTGATGCCATTGCTATCTCTGGTAAGCCTAGCTCTTGTGGTAGCCCTGGATCTCATATTTAAATACAATTATATTAGAGAGCACAGATTAATTTGTTTTACATATTCATAGCTAGTTTTTTGGGGAAAGTGTTATGCAAATTTATGTAAATTGGAATGCATGTTTATGTAAAACAA
This sequence comes from Indri indri, assembly GCA_004363605.1. NCBI lineage: Eukaryota > Metazoa > Chordata > Mammalia > Primates > Indriidae > Indri > Indri indri. The sequence goes on along the minus strand of RJWJ010010889.1, from coordinate 25,449 downwards.
CATGTGATTATGCATCCCTAAATTTATGAGAAAAATTCTGCTAGTCTTCTCTTAAAGTAGGGAAAATACAAATATACTCACAATCCCAGTTTGGACTAGAATTCTTGCTAGAATGGTTTGTCTGGCATGTGGAAAGGCGCTCATGTGCCATGGCATTGGTTGAGGATTCTGTGTTTCCTTTGCTGAAACATGGTTTTCAGCTTGAGTTTCAGAGGATGTTGCCAATTTTATCTCCCCTTCTCTGCTTTCTTTTATTTCTGTGATGAAAGATCTTGATTTCCACTAAGTAATTCAAAATGGATTTGTGGGTTCTTAGTCAATTTTATAAATAAACGTACATTGGTCGAGGCCACTGCATTTGCCTTTTTGTAATGAACTGTCATAAAGAGAATGGCATGTTCCCAGCTTTCTGACATACTTCTTCTGTTCTTTTTCTTTTTGAAATGCACAAGAATAAGACTGCTTTATCCTCTATGGCTAGGGTGACCACAGATATAATATTTTATCCAAACAAGTACTCTTTCGAGAGTGACTAGGGTACAATTATGAATTATGCCAGTTTTGAGGTTTAAACCAAGACTGTTCAGGAAAACCATCACATGTGATTACCCTAATTATGGCTAATTCTGTCTTTTTTCCTCCTTTTGGCAAGTTCATGTGGCTGCTCTACTGCATGATTATTCCTAATTTTTTTTATCTCAAAGTTTCACAATTTTTATCAATCAGATGTTCTTTAGAATTCTCAAAGAGTGTTATCGTTATATATCAATTATTAGATGTCAAATTCCTTTTCCTATCATCCAAATGATACTTTTGCATCATCGTTTGGCTTGGTTAAGAGGCAGAAATATTTTGATTGAGTTTTGTGTTTCTGTTTCTCAGAGAGAGAAAGAGAGATTGAGATACACTTTTCCCATCCTTGAGCAAACTCAGGCATTGTTTCTTTTCCTCACAAATTCTGTCAGGTACTTTTTTTCCTCATGTCTGCATGTTGCCAATCTGAAAAAAAATCTTACCTTCAGGAAGGGCTTAAGATTATGATACGCAAAAAGCACTGAATGTTGTAATAACTCAACGGCGAACTATTTTCCTTGTTGGATGTGAGTTAATTTTACCAAGTCTGGTGGTAGTAGAATGAGACATCTTGAAAAGGGAGGTGATCATGTGAAATTTATGAGAAACTTCTTGGAAGGAGTCACTGTCCTAGCAATCTGGGGGCTTAGATGGCAGAAAATTAAACACATTTCTAGTATCTTTTATTTAATGATTTTCAATTCATTTCTACTGTTAATCAAGCATGACAGAAAAAATATTTTTTTTATAAAGAGGTCTCACACAGGTGAGGGGGTGAAGTGGAGGTAGTTCTTGTACCTTTGAGAACATGGGACAGGGCAATGAAAAGAAAGCTGAATTGCCAGCCAGGAGACTGTGATTTCACAATTTCTATTTTTGAGGCTTGGTTTTCGCTAATATTAAAGGATGGGTGTGTGTGTGTGTGTGTGTGTGTGTGTGTGTATGTGTTGATGTGTGTCTGTGTGTGTGTGTGTGAGAGAGAGAGAGAGAGAGACAGAGAGACAGAGAGAGAGAGGGAGAGAATTTTCTTCAAATGACCTACTCAAAGTTTGAAGGAGCATTTGAGACATTGAACATTGAAATACATCAAGCATCACATCAATGCAAGTAATATTACTATAAAGCCGTGTATCTACATAGCAGGAATTAAACAAAAGTTCATTGAATTATTATTAAGTGATCAAGTGATATTAATATGAAATTCCAATTTCTTTTCCCTATTTTAGCAGATGGATTTTGTTAAATCCATGATCTTCCAAAATACATTTCTTTAAAAAAATAGAGAAAGGCAAATTAATTAATTGCATGACAAACAACTTCCTCTCAGATAGTTAGTCATGGTGTTCTGTTGCCTCATATCCTTTTTGGAATAAGGCAAAGTATGAATAAATGAATACATAAAAAATCGTGGTTCTTGAAGAAAAGCATCATGAATCAATGGTTATACCCACATAGAGCTAAAACAATGAATAAAAGCTGAATAGATATTTGGGAACACCTAGAGTGCCTCAATTTTTCACATGGTACCCAGAATTGGAGTTTTGATTCCTGAAATGTTTATGATGGTCACAAGTTAAATGCAGTATCTAAAATCTAGTAGATGGTCATAAAATAACCATCACTTAATATTCCAGGTGTATTAGTTTGTCCCTAATTTCTGTAAGTATTTTTATTTACATTGATCTATAATTAATTTCAGTTACTGATTCACATGGATTATATGTGTATATGTGTAATATTTCAGCAAACTTGCATTCTATTTATTGTGAAGTTTAGCTTTAATCTGTATCACCACATTTTTGGAGGATTTTCTAGATACTCTGATCCTCGTTAAAGGATCAAGGTGGGCCGGGCGCGGTGGCTCATGCCTGTAATCCTAGCACTCTGGGAGGCCGAGGCGGGCGGATCGTTCTGAGCTCAGGAGTTCGAGACCAGCCTGAGCAAGAGCGAGACCCCGTCTCTACCAAAAATACAAAGAAATTAATTGGACAGCTAAATATATATATAGAAGAAAAAAAAAATTAGCCGGGCATGGTGGCGCATGCCTGTAGTCCCAGCCACTCGGGAGGCTGAGGCAGAAGGATCGCTTGAGCCCAGGAGTTTGAGGTTGCTGTGAGCTAGGCTGACGCCACGGCACTCGCCCCAGGCGAGAGAGTAAGACTCCGTCTCAAAAAAAAAAAAAAAAAAAAGGATCAAGGTGAGCTTTATTCTAACCCTACTATTTATCCCTTTTCTCTTCTGGGATATTTTATAAAGGAAATTACATAATTAAAGGGCGATAGTCACATGGAAAATACATTACTGCTTCAGTAATGGCTAAGGAAACACCTTACATGCTCCCCTTATCCCAACCCTTCTTCTCCCTGCCTCCCCCTCCATCTGGTCTAAGGGCAAGACTTTCTGGTAAATTGACAAGAATGTAGCTTGGGTTCAAAATCCCAGCAGAGAACTCTTTCTTGCCCCAAATTTTGGAACTCTTATATTCAAGAATGCCTATGGAGGGAGAGAGAAAGCTGTGATTGGGTTCTCTTCAGTGCATTTACTCACCAGCTGGGTAATGGACACGCGAGAAGAAAATAGCTTTTTCACCACTACGACTGCCCACTTATTCGTGCTGACTGCAATGGCACACGGGAGTCCGACAACAGGATAAACATGGATTATTGCCACTATGCCATAATAAGCTTACATAGCAGTAAAATGTAGCCTGATCAATACCTCTGGTGCCTATCAATCAGATTATCAGTTCTTCTTGGTTGGAGGGGGAGCCCTGATAGATGTAGGTAGAAGGGCGGGAGACCTCTGGACCTCTACAGAGGAAAAGTAAGGGGTAGCTCTCTCTGCTTTATTTATTATTTGTCTTATAATAATAGTAGGTGTAGGGAATAATCTTGGTCTGTGATTACTTGCTCTTCAAGGTAACCAAGAATCCTTGAAAATTCAGATGTTACCATATAAGCATTGTCATAGATGTGGCTCTTTCCACTGTGATGAGCTTAAATTCCATAAGCAAAATATTCAGGAAAGTCCACCCCACTGTTTACAGTCTCAACAGAAGAGATGTCCAGGGAAGAGCAGCTGTTCTGTTTTCTCACTTCCCTTGGCTAATCACCATCCCCCCAGCAATCTTTTTTTGTTTCTTCTTTTTTGTATAAGGAACCAACTTAATGGTATACATTGAGTCATTAAGTATGTTAGGCATTTAAGCCACTGCTAATTGTCAAACATGTTGCAGAATTGTAGCAACACATCAAATTCTAACCATAAGCGTGATTCTGTATATGCCTCCGTTGGCTTTATCGCTTGAGTGCACATGTGTGCTTGCCCACGGATGCATGTATGCTCACATATGCATGCCACAGAGCAAAGAATATGCTTTCTGTACAAGGCTAGTTTTCTTTTATGTAGCATGAATTGTGTATATCAGAGATATAGTTCTATCTGAATTGTTCAACCTCATGGAAATTCTCTATCTGCTACCTAATAAATACAGCCAAGAATAAATGTGAGTAATTTACACTAACGTATACACCTAATAAAGATTGATATTGGATAAACATCCCAGTAGTACCCTATGTTTTAATTTTTAACATATCACCTAATTGAACATATTCAAAGTCTAAAACCAAGTGGAGTTGTAAACTTCATTGAGCCATTGTTAAAGCTAACATTTATTAAGTATTTACTAATTATTAGTTCTTTGCTAAGCATTTTGGAAGTCTTATTTTATTTAATTCTCACACTAGCCCTGGGAGGAAGCTGCTAGTATCATCTCCATTTTACATCTAAAAGAGAAGTTAAAGACTTTTTTGTATATGACAGAGATCCCTTTGAATCCAAAGCCTTCCCTAAACTCTTAGCAGTTTATTATTCTGTTTCTCTTGCGTCAGTTTTTTTTTTTTTTTTTTGTCCTATTGTATTGTTTCTGTGGTGTACATTCTCCGTAGTTATATTAAACCTGGTTATTCTGAGACATGGTTATCTATTTGTGGGTTGGCCAGATGATTAGATCTAAAAAGTGGCATTCATTTGTTTTATACACATATATATGTGTGTGTGCGTGTATATATATATATAGGGGGGTAAATATATGAACATGTACATACATATTCTCAATATTCTTGTACAATTTATCTTATGATCTGTTTTTAAGGAACAATGAAGAGTGCTGAATGAAACAAACATTACATTGTTAGATTCCAAGAAAGAACATAATGTTTAACAGTTGCTAGGCACAATGGGACAGTCTTATTCTCTCCCAGCTTATTAGAGTAATGCCATTTATTGTTCAACTGTGCCAACTATTTCAGATGGCTTTGAATACCGACTTGGTAAGTGCTTTACTGAATCAGTCATTAAGTTCTCTCACTCCTGAGGCAACCAAATTTTTCTCTCTCAAGATGAAATAAAAGTGATCTGAATGTTGCTCAAATCAGCATCTGAGAGGGAAGACAAAGGTCACTCATGAATGGAATCAAGTTCTGACTACTTTGCAAAAAACGAAGCAAATCAAATTGTAAGTCATGCACTGCTGATTTAACGTGTGGGAACAAGAAAGACAGGAAGACACTTAGATTGCTGGAGAGAGCTACGTGCCTGCCAGTGTCATAAAATTCTCTTCGTAATCCAAGAAAAAAATGTTATATTGTTGGAAATGATCCAAATTTGGATGCAATAGTTTCCTATTTCTTAAAGCCTTATCCGTGTCCCTTTTTGGATATAAATGATTTTATAGCAACAATTTTCCATTGGGAATTATAAATTGATCACCACTTGAATCAGGGCAATTAGCCTAACTCTTCAGTTTGGAAATCTTCAGCTTTCTAGGGAGAGTAACTAGAGCATGAGGGTGATCTGGCCAGAGGGAAAGGTGTTGCCAAGGCACTTGTCCTTGGCACATCAGTTTATTCAACCCCCTCCTTGGTCATTAGCCACAGGCAATAATACCCTGCCACTTACTCCTTCATACTTGAGACTATCCTCTCCTTTTATTTTGTTCCTCTTTTGCTAGCCACTGATGAACTTATTTTCAAACAGATTTCACAGATCCATGATGATGAAGGTAAACAGAATCCCCATATAAAGTAGGAGCTTCTTGGTGTCCTTAGAAAAGGCCTGAGTATCAGACAACCATTCTTGTACAGTACCACTTGAGAAGGACAAAGTCCCCATCATAGGAGTGCAATTCTGGGTCGTCCAAGAGGATTCATGAAACCCCTGGCATGATGGGCATTCACTCTCATTCCCACTCTTCATTTTCTGCTATGTGCCTATTAGCTCTGTGATTCTGAATAACCCAAGACATTAAGTACTTGCTTTGCTCGAACTGTACTTTTTCTTGGCAGCTGTCTAAAGTGTCTCCCTCTAGCCATGACCCCTCATCTAATTTACTCTAGAAACTAGTGCTGTTAGTCTGTTCTTACCTTTTTAAGAGTTTGACCCCCTCATTCCTATTTTAGGTTTCTTAGTTATCTTTTAGTGCAGAAAGCTTCAACCTGGGCTATCTCACCACATGCGTATGATAGAGCACTGATTATACTTCTAGAATCCCTACAAAGTAGTTTGTACCTTACATTTTTTTATATATTAAAACGAAAGGGCTTCTAAAATAAGGAATAGCTCAATGCTTATTTTAACGTTATATAGAATCAAGGATTTTGTTTCTTTTGTTATTTTTTTCATGTAGGGAGAAAACAAGAAATGGGCTTTTGTTCATTCATTTATTTAAACATACCTTTACTGATTATCTTCTACAGTTATGTTTCAGGCACTACATTTAAGTACAATTTTTAATCTTTCTTTTTAATAAGGAAGAATTTCATGACTATCAATGTGATAAGACTTAAGAATAAGAGAAAGGAAATAGTGTCTAAGTTATGGGGATTTTCAAGAAAGGTTGATGAACTAGAAACAAATTAGGAGACTAGTTCAATACATTTTGGCACAACCATATATTGCAATATAAGGTATTATTATACTAAAAGAACAGGATTCTAGAGGGATTAACAGAAAGCAACTTTGTTCTTTTCCTCTGGGTAAGCTAGTTTATCCCCATTCCTTGGATGAAGTCCAGGGGAGGTCCATGATTTTTCTGGTCACATTCTGATAATTCCGATAGTGAAAAAGTCTGTAGTTACTTTCAGTTGCAATCTAATTTTATAGTTAAAATGACCATTTCCACAGTCAAAACTTGAACTACATGTAGAATTAAAGATACTTCTCTTCCCCTGCTGAATCTGGAAACTTTCAGTGGGAACTAGAGTGGTCAGCAAAATCTCCTTCCCCAACATTCTCATTCCCTTCTCCTCCCAGGTCCTCATCTAAGGCTGCTCGAACCCCCCTAACACAGTGGGGAAGAGAGAGAGAGAGGTAAGGAGCAGGAAAGTCTCTTTCTGGGCATTGTTTGTTGTTCTCTAGATGTTCAGCAGGGGATCTTTGGGTAGGTCTCTGACATGGTCACAACATTATCCCCTGGCTCCTGCCCTGATGGTACAGCCTGCAGCCTCTTAGTGCTGAGATTCCTGCCAGGTATCTCCAACCCAGTCCCTATTTCAGGATCCACTTGGGCCCCAGAGGACCCCATGCACTCTCGCCATATTGAATGGCTATATTAAATGAAGGAGTAGAGCTGTTCCCACTGTCATCCCCATCTTCTCCTGTCACTAACTTTTTCATTTAGTTTTCTCAGGTGGGTTTCAAATGCCAGTGTTTGTGTGCTCTCACGTTTTAGAAAATACATAACAATTGCTACCATGTCCTTTCAAATCCCTCTCACTTCTTGAGATAGAAAGGAAACACTTCTTTTCTCTTCTCCCAACAGGGTAATAATCTAGAATTCAGCAACTTTCTCCAGTGATATATTCTCTTCTGGTCTTGGTAACCTAATCCCTTTTATATCCTTGTATAAAGTACATATTTATCTCTGAGTACAGAGTTCACACATAATTTGTATTTTTCATCCCTGTATTTTTTTTATATTTTCCAAGTTTTCAGGAATAAAATGGTTATTTTTAAATGTCCCCCAAATACAAATTGATTAACATGAGTGCTGCATATTTTAAACACTCACCTGCACAAAGGGAGATGACCGTAGTTCCTTACTACCTGGTAATTTTATCTGTTCATCTGACACAATCATATGAATTTTGTAGTGTTATTATTTTGAAAGTTTTAGCATGATCCCAGCTTAGCATGTTATTTGATCAATGATGTTTTTAAAGAAGTATTAGTATCAGGAATTAGGAAACAGAATGAGATTTCACCTTCTTCCATTTTATGGCAGAGTGAAAATCATTTTGGTAGAAATTTTCGCAAGTCACTGTTGTCACTAAAGGTTAAAGTATTTGGAGTCCCTAATTCTACCTCTCTTTTTTGGCTGAGGGAGGGAGAAACCTCATGAGTTCTGGGGATCACATTTGGGATGCATGATATTATGAACACTGGGATGAAAGTTATGCAAAACATAAGAAGGAATTGAATTGATAAGTAAAAGAGAGAACTGCCTTTTGAGAGATGCGTGAGAAGAAAATGTCTGTGGTGTACAATTTCAGAGTGGGGACGAGCTGTGCAAGGATGAGTAACCGATTGCCCAATTGCCTTCAGTCTCTTTGCCTTTTAGGGGCTTGTGTTATCTTAAGAGAATTATAGCTGACAGCTGGGATAAAAAAGTTCGTCATTTCCAAATGATTTCACAATCACCCATGTAACCAGAATTCTTTATAATAAAAAAAGCTTATGTTGGCAAATTCAAATAAAACACAAGGCATTTGAAATCAAGTTATTCACCTCACGGAGGGTACCATAAAGAGCAAGATGAAGAAATATCCGGTGATTTTTCTGTGAACTTTTGTCCACAGATCTAAGACTACTCAGAACAATTTATGATTTCAGTTAGTAATGAAATTTAAAAGTAAGATTTGTGGTTTATGTTAGTAAATTACTAAGCTATACAAAACTTATCATCGTTGCTATTGGAATTTTCACATATACCAAATATAACATCACTAAATTCATTGCTCTTAACCCTTTTTTGCTTACATACTATCGGAGCATTGGTTCTCAATCTGAACTGTGGACTAGCATCATCATAACTTGGGAACTTGTTAGAATTATAATTTCTGGGATTCCACCTCAGACTTACTGAATTAAAAACTCTAGAAATAGGACCCAGCAATTTGTGTTTTAACAAGCTTTCCAGGTGATTCCATTGAACACTAAATTTGAGAACCATTGAACTAGAAGAAACAGGGTTTAAAGTACCTATAGTATAATAATTCAATCTTATCTGGTTAAAGGGCTATCTATGTCTGAAGATAAGTGAATTGTGTTTTGATTACATTTTGGTGGGTCAAGTCAAGAAGGGAATGTTCTTACCATGGAGATGGAAAAACTTTATGGAAGATAAAAGCAAATATGCATCAGAGAAGGAATTAGCAGATCCTTATACTGTATAATCAAGAGTTCTGAGAAACAATCTTAACTACAACTCTCTCTGATATCCATCTGTAGTAATAGATGTTGACATTCACTCCAAAGATAAACTTCTCTGAGGAATTTGTTTGATGGAGACAGGTGTATGTTAGCTACATTAAGGCATTTTTGGGGTGATAAAAATAGATTACAGGCAATCAGTTGGTGTACTGAGCTGATGATCATGATATGAAAATGGGACATTGTTACAGGAAAATAGTGAAAGGAATAGAGGAAAAAGTCTAGAACTTGTCTCCTATGGGTCCTTTTTCTATTTCTGGAAAAGGGCATCAATCTGGCCAGTACCTTAGTCCTGATGAAGAAAGAGACAGAGAATGTGACCATTCCATAATATGTGATTCCTACCTTGTAATGTATCTCGCGATATAAATTCAAAACAGCATTAAACATCATGGAATGGGGAAAAAGGGAACCGAAATGATATCAAATAAGAACTATAAAAGAATGCAAAGTTCATTATGTAAAGTGTGCAACATTCTGGTTGTTCTGTGGCAGTATGGAAATCACAAAACTCAAACTTTGAAGACAAATTCATGGAGAAATCCCACCAGGACAGGCCCTATTTCTCAACTGTCCTTTTTTTCTTTTTTCACCCTGCCCCATGGCTTCTGGTGTTCCGATGTTCAAAATCACGTCTACATGAAATGTACAGTGCCTGAATGAGGCATACAGCACTTTACCTGTAGCCAGTTGAGCTGCTTGAGAGGATGGAAGTGCTTGAGGTCTCTGGGAAAGATCCAGGATATCTCCGGGTTCTGGTCCCTGCTAGGCCCATGATAAAAAAGATGCATGTTTCAAGATGGTTCTGTTGGGTCCTCTCCACCCCCCCACAGCCCTTAGTGGGGCTATTTGGCAGGATAGAATAGTGCAAAATGGTCAGATTGGTTCAAATCAGAGTGGGTTTCTTAATAGCTCTCCTCGTTTCCCAATGTTACCAATGGTGAGGAAGCACATATGGGATGAGGAGTGCTGAGAATTTTGTAGCATTTTAAATGGTCAAGAATGCGCTCACGGAAAATAGTTTTGTCCACAAAGCTGTACCATCATATGTCAGACCACTCTAACTTATTTATTCAATTTTAGATGTTCTCAGCCTACAGGAGGATATCACATTGTCAGCAGTGAAAAGGAGGCAACATAGGGACACTGTATACCAGGCAGTTTGAAGCACAGCGGAACAGTGCAAAGTTTATTTACAAGCAGTAGGTTCAGGACGGGATGTCAGAGGCAGCATTAGAGGGGTTAATGAGGGCCATCATATAACAGTTCATAGGAACATCCCAAAAGCTGGTAAAGAGATAAAGATATTTTTAACTCAGGGTGAGCCAAATTCAGGAATTTGAAACTATAATCTGGTCTGAAGAAGGAGGATGTGTATTCAGTCCCCAGATAACTTGGTGATTCTGCCACCTGGCCAGTAGTGGATTTTCCTCAATGCGCTCTAAAATTGCTGTTTGGCACAGTTATCCTGTGGAGGCAAGAGAAAAAAAAAAACAGAAAACAAAAAACAAAACTCTTTTCTTTGTATTATTTTTGCTTTCCCACATAGAATCAACTTGTGGATTGCATAAACCACAGCATATAATTCCACTATTTGAGCCAGAAAGTTTCCCATCTGACCAAAGACAATTGCAAATATGCTAAACTTGCTTTAATGAAAAGTCATTCTTTACATAGCTTACATCTACATAAGATGACAAGTCACTCACCAGATAAAGGGTTCTTTGTCTGAATCAAACAATAAACCAGCTCTCCCACAAAAAACGCCATTCTATTCTGAACTGAATACATTTTCAATTAATGCTGTATTCAGGACGAACACCAAAGGAGGCCCATCTGCTAGGAAGGCCAAAAGCCCATTGTGTGACATGTCAGTCCAGTCTGTTATGGAAATGGTCACCCTAACACTGTGTACAATTTAAAACTGCATACTGAGAATTATGTTAACCTCTATTGACTGACTTCTGTTAAATGTGCTATTAAGAATCCAATTTACCCTGGGTTTCTCTAAAATGTGCTCAGGGCACTCAGATAGGTACATTATGATGGTCAATTGTCACAGGCTAAAAGTCAGTACCTCATTAGCTCAAACACACCGAGCATTTGTTCCCAATTTTGACAGGGGCTCTCTTGCCCCGAGATTACAGGAGCACTGATGGAATATAGCCTTATATGATGATTTGAGGTCCAGGCGTAAATGCTGATTGAACAAGGTGGAGAGGACCTAAATGGTGAACTATGACATCACGCCGCAAAGCTGGCTGTGCATCTCCTGCTTAGAGTGAAAATTTACAGAGGTTATAACCTGAGTGTCAAATCAAAATGGGATGATGAATTAGGGCATTTACCACATGGTAGACATACAAGTCATGCTAATGCTTAGTAAATATAGCACACTTTTAATTATGATTACCAAAACTCACATTTATTTTCTTTTGTAATTTAAATCATCAGAAGATTACTAAAAGTTATCCATTCACTGGTTACCTGCAACTTAATTTTCTTTCTTTATAAATGTTTCTTTAACATATTATTGAAAAATAATTTAAAATCACCTTTGTCTAATATTTTCATGTCCTTTTCCTAATTTGTCTTTTCAATGATCGCAGCATGAGATGAAACTGCATCTCCTAATATTGTTCATTAGGCTAATTTCAGTTAATTTACTTGAAAAAAAAAAAGACATTGAAAAAAGAACTATTTCAGTGTAAGTCTACATAAACCAAAATAGATTGTGGTAACTTACCATTTTCTGTGAATTCAAATTTTCAGTTGAACTACTGAATTTAATCTGAAGTGAAATATATTAATCAGATTAATCTTCTTCATGAGTAATGGGACGTATTGTCAAAACTTTTGTCCCAATTTCCTTGTTTTTTATCCAAAACAAAAATGGAAAAATATTTATCATAGCCTTGGACCAACCTTCATATACTCAAGTGCTTTTCTTCCTTAGAGGCAATTACAATTTATTTGGTAATTTCTAATAGGCCTTATTTTGCAAATATTTTGTCTTTTTGGTTTCTTTTTAGGTGGTAGTATAAACTTAAGAGCTAACGAGGATCTTAGAAAATGTACTAATTTTAAAATACACTACTTTGGTTTGAATTTCAACTCTGACTCTTATTAGCTTTGTCATTAAGCCATGGTGTCTCTAGCTAAATTTTGGGAAAATAATAATGTTGTTCCAATGTGAAAATATTTTGTACCCAATAAAGAACAATTCAGTTAGTGGATACTGAGCACTCAATATTTGGAAAAGCCTGGAGCAAAGCAGGCAAATAAACCTAATGGGAATGCCTCTGGCTGTACAGATATGGGAGCTGAACTCTGTCACATTTTCTGTTCCTGTGTCACATTGCAAAGCACATCAGGTGGCTTAGCTTACCACAAGAACACTAATCAGCCAAGTATCAACCAATCAAGAAGAAAGGAAATCCCTGGGGGGAAAAAAAATCACTTTTTATAGATTTCGTTATTAAACAGATAATGAAATAATCCCTGATTTTGGTGTTAAAGCATAACAGGGAAACATCTGATTAGGTCAGGAAAACAAATATGCCAGATTTCAATTTATTGTCTCTCATTCCCATATCTACTCTATTTTGCCTGCTATTAGATAATGGAGGTAGACTTTGTAAATATTTCTCCTTTGCCAGCTGGAATGATGTTAAGTTTTGCCAATTAAAGGAGCTGAGGGGACACTGGAGGAGAAAGGGGTGTTTCTCTTCCCAGTTCCACTGTTCCTTGCTTGTCAGCTTCCTGCAGTGTGTGACTTTATCCAATGTTCAGCTCCTGAAGAGTGCCCTTTTTCTGGTGCTAGGCTCCTGATAACTGGTTCTACTGGGCACAGTGCATGGACAGCCAGTCGTTTCGGGTTCAGTCCCCCCACCACAGACCTGAGCCCAGGCAAAGGGCACCATACTCTTCTCCACCCATTGTGTCCTTTATCTTCCCCAAGGAGCTTCAGCCCTTCAGTTTTCAAGCCACTGGTCTCCACACAAACATTTCCCAACTTCTGCCCAGACTGCAGTGGCCACATGGACCAGTGGGTCTTGGGGGAATTGTGTGATCCCAGAGCTTGAATGTGGGCTGCCTTCTGGAGACAGGGACAAAGGGGACCAAAGTGCCAGTTCTCCTCCATTCAGATTCTTCTCCTTCCCAATCCTCAACCATCCACTGCTGCCAAGTGGCACAGGTGCCCCAAGGGACAATTGAGCCAGGGCTCTCAGGAGTGGCTGCTTGCCCTCTATTGGTGCATCCGCTACACCAAGGCTTCTACAAAGAGTGGGGTTCACACATTTTCTCTTAGAGACCTGCAGCAAGCAAACCAAGGGGTACTTGGACTCTAAGCTCCTTGCCTTCCAGCCCTCCCCAGTGCTGCCTGTCTGACTACCCCAGCAAAGCAGAGCATACCCCAAAGCAGAGGGATATTAACCCTACTTGAGCACAGCATAGGCACCTCAGGACTAGCAAACTGCTCCCTGGCATGGTCAGCAGTTGAACTTGGGGGCCCAGGAGACAGGCCCTCAGGCCAGATCTCATACCCCCAGGACTCAATTGTGTTGCTTGAGGACACAGAGGGGAGATTTGTGAACTAATTTAAGGAGGAGAAGGAGCCTACATGGGCAGAACTGAAAGAAGAGAGCAGTGTGAATCCCAGCTGCAGTGCATTTGTGGAGCACCCCTCCCCCCATAAGAAAGCCATACTTTTAGTCCGTGGCAGGATCCTGGTCAGAGAAGCTCCCAACCTACAGCAACACTACTGGTGAACTCAGCTAGTTTGAGCTCTTGCTTGTGGCCAGATGCCAGTAGGAGATACATGGGACAGGGTAGGAGGGACAAAAGTGAAACTCACTCCTGACAGCAAGTCTGTGATGGCCCCTCCCCCATGAGCAGTCTTTCTGTGTTGGTGGGGCCTCTTTAGCCCCTCCCCGATCAATTTCCTTAGCTGCCTGGGAGATAACCCTTGACTTCTGCTGAGACAGCTCTTGTGCCTACCTTTGTGGAGCCTGAATGCAGGCGTATCTGACCCAGCCCCACCCAGCCTCACTCCTCCACACTCCTCTGCTATGGTGGAGAATAAGAAGTCCTCTCAGAGTTCCAGGGCCCCATCCACCTCCTGGAGCGCCCAAGTGCTTCTCCTGGTTAAGCAGAACTGGTCACAGGTCCTAAAAAACACCACTGGCTGTTTCCTACAAATGCTACCTACTGGCAGGGAGAACAACTTGTATACCCTTTTACAGCATTTACTGACTCAGTCCTACAGGGTATGGCTGACTCTTAACAAAAGCACCACATGTTGTTTAAGAGATTAAAATAGGCCTCCCAGTATAATTCACAGTTAAGAAGACCACGGTGCTGGGGAAAGAGAAAGGGTTTCAAAGGCCACCATCTCCCCTTGTGAATAAGAGACAGGGAATCTGCCCACACATATAGTATACCACTGCTACAGCGTACAAACAACTAGCAATTAAAAGAACCACTATACTAAGAATATCTAGAACCAAGGTATCCATCCGGAACCTAAACTCCCCATGAAAGTATTGACAAGAAAAGCCAAAGGGCCTTACCCAACATATGCTACAGACTCACCCTTAAGAGGGGTGGTGAGTGGGGGGAAGTTCCATCTTGACAGCTGCTCCAGATGAGGAGGAATCAGCACAAGAACTAAGGAAGTTTGAAAAATCAGAGTGAAAGGACATCCTCAAAGGATAAGCTTTATAGCAATGGATCCCAACCAAAATGAAAATACTGAAATGACAGGTAAAGAATTCCAAATACAGATTAAAGGAAGCTCAATGAAATCCAAGAGAAAATGGAAAACCACTTAAAGAAACAGAAAAATAATTCAGGAAATGAATGGAAAATGTACTAAAGATGTAAGTATATTAAAAAAAAAAACAAATAAAACTTCTGGATATGAAAAATTTAGGGCAATATAAAACACAGTGGACAGTTTTAAGAATAGACTAGAGTAAGCAGAAGAAAGAATTTCAGAGTTTGAAGGCAACTCTTGTGAATTAACCCAGTCGGTCAAAAATAAAGAACAAATAACCAAGATGAATGAAAAAGTCAATGAGTAATATGAAATTAAGTAAAATGGCCAAATATAAGAATCATAAGCATCTCTGAGGGTGAAGAAGAAAAAGAAAAATGCCTGGAAAACCTATTTGAGGAAATAATTGAGGAAAAATTCTCTGGTCTTGCTAGAGATTTAGATGTCCAGATGCAAGAAGTTTAATGAACACCTGGGAGATTCATTGCAAAAAGGGCATCACCAATGCATACAGTCATCATAACTGACCAAAGTCAACATGAAGGAGGAACTCCTATGAGCTGTGAGGCAAGAATATCAAGTAACTTACAAAGGAAAACCTATCAGACTAACAGCAGACTTCTTAAGAGAAACCTACAAACCAGAAAGAAATGGGTTTCTATCTTTAGTATCCTTAAACATAGTAACTGCCAGCCAAGAATTTTGAATCCTACAGAACCAAGTTTCATAAAAGAAGGAGAAATAGTCTTTCCTAGACAAGCAAACACTAAGGGAATCTGTCACTACTGAGCCTGAACTACAGTAAATGCTCAAAAGCATGCAACAGCACAATAGAACCCCACCAGTATAAAAACATCCAAAAGTTATAGCTCAAAGTTCTTATAAAGCAATAGCACAAGAGGGAAAACAAAACAATAAGGTATCATCCAACGTGTTGAACAGAAGAGCATCTCTTGCATCAATTCTAATACTCAATATGAGCACACTGAATTTCCCACTTAAAAAACTGCCTGAATATATGAAAAAACACAACCTAAGTATTTACTGTCTCTAAGAAACACATTAAAACCACAAGGATTCACACAGACTCAAGATAATGGGGTGGAAAAAATATTCCATACAAATGGAAACCAAAACCAGCAGTTGTAGCCATTCTCACATAAGATAAAATAGACATTAGCTTAACAATAGAAAAAAAATCATATGTTAGGCCACAAAACAAGTCTCAGCAAATTCGAAAAAAATCAAAATCACACCACGTATCTTCCGTAAAACTGGAAATTAATTCTAAGACAAACACTCAAATCTACATAAAGTCATGGAAATTAAACAACCTGCTGCTGAATGATCCTTGAGTTGATGATAAAATTAAGATAGAAATGAAAAAGGTCTTCAACTTGAATGACAAAGGGGACACAAGCTTTCAAAATCTATGGTATACAATAAAAGCAATCATAAGGGGAAAATTCATAGCCTTAAATGCCTACATTAAAAAGAAAGAAGGATCACAAATTAACAACCTAATGTCACATTTCAAGAAACTAGGAAAGAAGAACAAACCAAACCAAATCTGCCAGAAGAAAAGAAAGAACAAAGGTCAGAGTAGAACTAAATGAAACAGAAACAACAACAACAACAACAGCAAAATACAAAGGATCGATGAAACAGAAAGTTGGTTCTTTGAAAGCATAAACAAAATCAGCAGCTCACTAGCCAGATTAACCAGAAATGAAAAAGAAGGACTCAAGTAACTTCAATCAGAAATGAAAAAGGAGACATTACAACTGATACCATGGAAATACAAAATATTGTCCATGAATGCTACAAAACCCTCTACATATACAAACTAGAAAACAGAGAGAGAATGGATAAATTCTTGGAAACACACAGTCTCCTAAGCCTGAATGAGGAAGAAGTAGAAATCCTGAAAAGACCAATAATGAGCAGTGAGACTGAAGCAGTAATAAAAAAAAAAACTCCCACCAAATAAAATCCCCAGACCAGATAGAGTCACACTGAAATTCTAACAAATCTGCAAAGAAGATCTGGTACTTACCATACAGAAACCATTCCATAACATTGAAATGGAGGGAATCCTCCCTAATTCATTCTATGAAGCCAGTATTACCCAGATATGCAAACCAGGAAATGACACAACAAAGAAAGAAGACTACAGATGAATATCCCTTATGAACATGAATGCAAAAATCCTCAAAAAAATACTACCAAACTGAATTCGACAGCACATCAAAAAGATAATCCACCATGATCAAGTGGGTTTCATCTCAGGAATGCAAGGATGGTTCAACATATGTATATAAATAAATGATATTCACTACAAAAACAGAAACAGAAACAAAGTCCACATGATCATCTCAATAGATGAGAAAAAATATTCAATAATATCTAGCACCCTTTCATGATAAAAATCCTGAATGACTAGGCATAGAAGGAATATATCTCAAATTTATAAAAGCAGCATATAGCAGATCCACAGCCAATATCATTCTGAATGGGAAGAAGTTGAAAACATTCCCCTAAGAACTAGAATAAGACAAGTGTGCCCATTTTCACCATTTCTATTCAATGTATTATTGGAAGTCCCAGCCATAGCAATAAGGCAAGAGAAGGAAATAAAGGGCATCCAAATCAGGAAAGAGGAGATCAAACTATCCCTGTGTTCTGATGACATGATCTTATATCTATAAAACCCCAAAACTCCACTAAAAACCTCATGGAATTGATACATAAATTCAGCAAAGTCTTAGATTATAAAATCCACATACACAGATCTGAAGCATTTCTGTTTACTAGTAACAGTCAAGCTAAGAGTCTAATCTATGAGTCAATACCATTCATAATAGCTACAAAGAAAATGAAATACCTAGGAATATGCTTAACCAAGGAGCTGGAAGATCTCCACAAGGAAAACGACAAAACGCTGATGAAAGAAATTGCAGATGACACAAACAAATAGAAAAACATTCCATGCTAATGCATTGGGGTAGAACCAACGTTGTTAAAATGTCCATACTGTCCAAAGTGATTTATAGATTCAATGTAATCCTCATCAAAATACCAGCATCATATTTCACAGATCTAGAAAAAATAATCCCAAACTTCATTTGGAACCAAAAAAGAGCCTTAATCACCAAAGCAATCTTACAATAAATGAACAAATCTGGAAGCATTACCATACTTCAAATTATACTATGAGGCTATAATAACCAAAACACCATTGTACTGGTATAAAAACAGAGTCATAGACCAATGGAACAAAGTAGAGAATCCAGAAATAAAACCATCTACCTATGACCGTGTGATCTTTGACAAAGCAGATAACAACATACACTGGGCAAAGGAAGTCTTATTCAATAAATGGTACTGGGAAAATTAGACAGCCAATTGCTGAAGAGTGAAATGGGACTCCTATTTCTCACCATATATGAAAATTAATTTGAGATGGATTAAAGACTTAAATGTAAGGTATGAAACCATAAAAATTATAGAAGAAAACACAGGAAAAACTTGTCTAGACATATGCCGAGGTAAAGAATTTATGACTAAGACTTCAAAGGCAAATATAGTAACAACAAAAATAAGTAAATGGGACTGAATTAAATTAAAAACTTTTACACAGCAAAGAAAATAATTAACAGAGTGAATAGACAACCTAAAGAATGGGAGAAAATATTCTTGCACTGTATCTTTGGTAAAGAATCAATGTCCAGAATGTACAAAGAACTTTAACAAATTAGAAAGAAAAAAAAACCACACACCGTCAAAAAGTGGGCAAAGAATTGAACAGAAGTTTTTCAACAGAAGGTAAACAAGTGTCCAAAAAACATATGAAAAAAAATATGCTCAACCTCACTAATCATCAGGGAAATGCAAATTAAAACCACAATGCCGTACCACCTTGCCCCTATCAGAATGGCCATTATTAAAAAGTCAAAAAACAATAGGCACTGGCATGGATGCAGAGAGAAAGGAACTTTTATACACTGTTGCTGGGACTGCAAATTAGTACAACCTCTGTGCAAAACGGTATGGAGATTCCTCAAAGAAATAAATGTAGACCTACTATTCAATCCATCAATCCCACTGCTGGGTATCTACTCAAAGGAAATTAAGTCATTTTATCAGACACCTGCACTTTAATGTTTATCGCAGCACAATTCACAATTGCCAAGATGTGAAATTAAACTAAATGCCCATCAATTCATGAGTGGATAAAGAAAATGTGGTATTAATGTACATATACACACCATGGAGTACTACTCAGCTATAAAAAGGAATGAAATAAAGTCATTCGCAGCAACTTGGATGGAACTGGAGACTATTATCCTAAGTGAAGTATCTCAGGAATGGAAAAACAAACACCATATGTTCTCACTAATAAGTAAGAGCTAATAAATGCATACACACGTGCACAGGGCAATATAAAGTATATGTGAAACCAAGAAGGGGGGTGTGGGATAAAAACTTGCCTATTATGCACATCAGAGGCCCTGACTTAAGCATTATATAAGATATCCATGTAACAAAAACACTTAATTAATATTTTAAAATTAAGAAAATCTTTAAATGAGAAAGGAAAAAAAGCAAACATTGGTCTATCCAAAATGCTATAAATAGTAACAATCAGCAGTTTTATAATCTCCAACTTAATAATCAATGTATTTTTTATATAATGAAATTACCGAAGCAGTGGAAGTTTTGACAATTTGATTCTTTGCAATATAGGTTTAGTGCTTGCATTCATTTTAATTCTTCCATCATCAGAGATGATTCAACATGGTATATATAGTATGTGCTAGCCATTGTTTAAAATATTAATTATTTTATCCCTGTCAGTATCTTCCATAGTATCCCATTCTATATATAAACTAACTTAATCTTGTGTAGTAAATGAGATATTTTTAAATAAACCTTTGGTTTTTTTAAAAATAGCTCCCATGTGCTATTATTTTGTGGTATAAAAAAATAGAAAGAAAATGTTGAACTGTTATTTTCTGCCTAATCATTAAATAGGATTTCCATTATAGCACAAATGCATATGCCAACTAAAGCAATATAAAACTTAAGTCTCTGACTATGTTATTGCTACTGACCATCGTCCTATATAACATTTTCTGTTAACATAAAGGTGAGATAGATAAATGTGAATTCTTCTACAATTGTGGGATGAGAAAAGCCATTGGGCATTAACACGGTAACAAGGGAAAATGAGAGTTTCTTCTTCATTGCTAAATTTTTCATAATATCATGCACTGTATTATAACAATTTTGTCTACTGTTTGTAATAAACTTTTCGAGTAACATATCACACTAAATCACTTTGTCCAAGCTGTTGCTTTTCAGCAGCTGACAAGTAAGATTTGCATTTTTTTCATTTTTAGAGTCTTTAGGTAATAGAACTCACATTGATGTGGCAGTGTGGCTATTGCACTTCAGTAATATTATATATACATAAGAGATATATAGAATAGTGTTATAAGTGAACTCTTTAAATAGCACCCCTTCTACGATCTATTTTCTAAGTTTTTTTTATTCTTTTGCCTGGATTATGATGTTTATGCAATTCTGCTTTCAATCACTGTTATGTGTATTTTTTAAGAAACAAGGCAATGTTTAATTCTGCATACACTCTCCCTTGGACAGGTCTAGATACATGCATACATCCTTCTTTTAAATTCATTCGTACTTTTTCCACTAAAATTTTGGGGGACCATCTTTTTAACTTAAATTTATTCTTTCCTCAGATAGTTTACAGATTCAAAAAAATTTACATTGTGTTTGTAATGTCTTTTTGTGTTTATACCCCAGTCACTTTGTTATTCAGGGTTCTTCTTCCCCTAACATGATTTGAAAACAGTTAGTTACCCTCAAACATTTATATTTAATTAGTTGTAAGTAGTTTAACCCTAAAGCTAACATTATTTTGTAGTTCTGGGAACATTTTTCTTTAGCCCTTAAATAACTACATATAGGTTCTTAAATAAGTGATACTGACTTAAGGGTATGTATTCATCCATCCGTCTGTCCATATACCCAACACATTATTTATTGAGAGCTGGGCCATTTTCAAACTGAATGGAGAGGAGCATCCACACTCCTTTGTGATGCTGGTGCTGGAACTCTGTAAACCATGTTTTCCTTTCCGTGTGCTACCCACCCTCACTTCCTTAATCTCTGCCCATAAGTGGTAGCAGAAGAATGGAAGGCTGGAGGGTGAAGACTGCCCTCCCTGTTTTCTGTTTATTTATTTCTATGTCCTTAAATCTCTGTTACTGTATGCTCTCTGTTCTGTCTCTCATCCCAGCATCACTACTTTCTCCCGAAAGTATCAGTTAATTCCAGTAGCAGAAATTGATTGCAATACCCAGATCCCATTCCTATGCACCACCTCAAAGGCACAAGTACCACCTATGGCAGCCACTTCTTAGAAGTCTGGGCAGGGCCGCCTTAGGACTTTCACAAGCCCTAGGCACTTATTCTTTTGTGGGCTACTTCTAAAATTTAAAAAAAAAAAAAAAAAATCAGAGGTATATTTTACAACTCCATTAATATAAAGACAAATATATTAGTATTATATATCGAAACATATCTTTGACCTAAAAGTTCATTTTTCTTCAGCTTTGAAAATAAATCAATATATTCTCATGGGCCACTAAAAGTGTAATATTTGGGGACTAGGCACTGTGCCTGCATTGGTGGCCCTGGGCTAGGGTCTCAGACCCACAGGGCTTTTCATTCCAGCTCAGAAGGGCCAATGTCAGCCAAGAGGTGCCTCCTGCTCAGACCTCTGAGCCCCAGCTCCAAGGTGCCTTTCCTCCATTTTCTTTTAATAATCCCCACCTCTGTTGGCAGGTTTGATTTCTTCTGAGCCTCTTCCCTCAGGTTTCAGATAGCCACCTTCTTGCAGCATCCTAATGTGGTCATCCCTCTCTTTATGTTGTCTGTGTCTTAATTTTCACTTTTCATAAGGATACCACTCTTACGGGACCGGGGCTCACTCTAATGACCCTTTTTTAACTTAATCGTGTCTTTAAAGCCCCTGTCTCCAAATACAGTTACATTCTCTGGTACTGGGGGTTAGAGCCCCAACATATGAATTAGGGGTATAGATGGAAGCTCCCCATTCATCCCATAACAAGTGGGTTTGCTAACACTTACTTGATCAGAATTGTATTTGTGGGCGCTTTCATTATTTTCAGCTTTAGCTTTTACAAACATGGTTTAAAGAATATTTTTGAACATTTATATCAATTCATGTATTAGAATGGTGCTGGAACCATTTATATCAATTCGTGTATTAAAATGAATATATCTGTGGCACTAATTTCTTAAGAGTGAGATTGCAGAATACCTTCATTTTTAATTTATAGTTATCTTAACTATTGCCTTTTTGCACTCCTGAAAGTATCACATTCTCTAGAAAATACATGTGATTGGTGGCATTATCATCAAACTCTAAATTTTGCTGATACAAGTGAAATGTGATCATACACTTGTTTGTATTTGTATTTCTTTATGAGTCAGGATAAGCATTTCTTTCATGTTTATTGTCTATTTGTCTTTTTTTTTTTTTTCCTGTAAACTGCCTGTTCATGTATCTTTCTGGCTTTCTGTTGAGTATTTGCTTTTTCTAAATGATTTTTATGTGGCAGCTATCATCTCTTTCTTTAGCTGTCTCTGTACTTTCATATTAACTAATTAAATTGTCATCATCTTAAGGTCTCAGGTTAGAGATGACCTCCAACATACATTTTTCTAGGATTTTTCCCACCAAAACACAGAATTAGGAGCACCTCCTAAATATCGGGCTTATTTGTCCATATGTAACATTTATCCTAGCTCATCACACAGAATTGAAAGTGCTTTTTATTTTTTTGTCTTCCCACTAGATTATAATCTTCAGAGCAGGGGCTTTGGTTTGTTTATTGAACAAGCCCAAGTAATTAAGAGTCTCTGACTTTAAAAGATAATCAATTTTGGGAGGGGGAGCTGGCTAAAGGAAGGAAGGAAGGAAACAGTAGAGCTTTATATTGAGCCATATTTCTTAAGGGTTTGAGTTTGAAAACCATGGATTCCAAAGTATTTGAAGATCTAGTCATTTAGCATATTTCATATGCATTCCTCCAACTCCTGAATTCAGTCCACAAAGAAAATATACTGGTTGTGAGCAACATACAGTAATTTCCATAAGAGCAGAAGTGTATTTTATTTTAGTTTTTAAAAAGTATTTCAATTATTTTTAGGTGAAAGTCATCTATGTTGCTCAGAGGGAATTCATAATAGAATTTTTTTTTTTTTGGTCATTTCTTTATAGCCAAGGAAAAACTGTGTAGCCCAAGACCCGAACTCAGGAGCCCACAAGTTTGAATCTTAGTTCCACTACTTCTGGCTTTGTGACTTTCTCCATGTAACTTAAATGGTCTGATTCCTAGTCTCACCATCTATAAAATAAGGGTGATGATAATTGTATCTACCACATAGAGTTTTTGGGAGGATTATAAGAGATAAGGTCTATTAAACATTTAGCACAGTGCAGTTAGGACACTAAGCTATCATTGTTATTGATATAATCTTCTTTCTTAGGTGGTTGGAGCTTCGTGAGAGTGTGGTGAATTGGGAATATTTTCACTGACCTCTCTCTCATGTTTCAAGGATGAGGAGTGATGTACACTTATTAGATTGCCATGGAAATTAAGCTAGCATTGACTATAATAGGCAGCCACAGTGTGAAAAAGACACCAATGTGTCAGTTTGTGATGAAATAGAGTTGAAGCTGTGTTTGTGTACATACATATATGTATATGTTCCTGTTCCTGTGCATCCGCATGCATTCTTACACATGAACATACCACAATGAGCCTATAAACCTTCTCGTTAGGAAACCATGGTATTTGGTACTGTCACGTACCCATAAATATTCCTAACCTTTAAAAAATATTTTGTGATTTATTTTCCCTTTTAGGATGCCCCTGATATTCATTTTAATATTTTTAAATCTATATAAAAATTAGTTAAAATGTGATATACATAGACTTGTGCATTGGACTACCATAGGGTTGATTCTGGCCAAGGATAAAAATGAAAACAGGATTTTTCATTGATTCTAGTGATGCCTGATTATTCTGAGGCCTACCTGAAATGGGATGCATTCTTTATGTGTGTGTGTGAGTGTGTGTGTGTGTGTTTGTGTGTGTGTGTGGTCAGTTTTGTGGTTGAAAGAAGAGGCAGTTGCCTGAATGGTGAGATTTCAAAAGATCTCAGAAGTACCCCGTTTCTCAATATCTCCTCATCATACCTGAAATTAGAAGAATATTTTGAGTGAGTAGATCTTTGCATTTTTCACAAGTGACTTCAGGAAATTCAAACACTGTGGAAAGAATAAGCCATTCTTATGTATTACGTCTTTGATGGAGTTGTTTTCTGATTATTTTCTAATACAGAAGTCAATCTGGATGAACCTGTCAAACAAATAGGTAAAAACCAGGGACTTTTCAAAAGCCTATGTTCGAAGGACAAAAGGAAGTGAAGTTGTTTAAAAATTACATATGACTCCTGAAAATGGATGGTAAGTGGGAAACCAACCTACTTCTATTATATACATGTATATAGTTATACACACACATATTATATATATACACACACATATATGAATGTCAGATATAATAATAGTGTAATTTAACCTAATGCTTTAATTTTGAATCAACTAACCATCTGCTACTGCGCTGAGAGGAAAATATCACTCTTAGTTTCTGTCAATCTATACTTTTCCAAGTCTAAAATGCATTTTATTTATTTATATCTGTTAATGTTATCTCTGGGTCACATAATTACAAATGATTTAAATTTTTCATTACACTTCATAATTTTTCTAAAAAAAATTTAGCTATGTATTTGTTTAACTAGAAGTAAGAAAAATAAGAAAGTGTTCATTAGGTTTCTACCCACACAAGGAATTGACTTGTAGCTCCCTAATTTCTCTGATCAATCATGAAGCAACCTGTGCTTTAGAGAAATTAGAATGGAGTAATATATAGTTATTCAAAGTCAGTACAAGTAACTGGATTGCAACCACCGCATCAATACAATCAGGAGAATTGATAAAATGCAAAGTCGAGGTTACTTTTGATGATTTTGGCTTAGCAAAATAAACCCTAAGGGAAAAAATCACATCATTCCCTGAACTTCAATTTTAAGGAGAGCAAAATCAAAAGATTTACCAAACTTTATACAGAAATGAGTCAGAACGCTTAGATTCAGTTCAGTAAACATTTATTCAGTGTCTACTGCATGCCTACCAGATACCACAACATGCTTAAGATACGTACAAGAAAGCAATGATCACAGAGAAAATGTTTCAAATAAACAAGGAAAATGTCTGGAAGGGTGAAAGAAAAATTACTGGAGGCTTACTCTGCATAGTAAGATTATGGATGATGAATCTTCTCATTTTGCTTCTTTGCCTATTCTTAAATTTATACTGGTATAACAATATACATATACTAGTATAAATTAAAAATATTCCCAAGAAAAAAAATGTATTTATTTGTGTTTTTGTGTATGTTTGTGTGTGTACCTCATGTGACTTT
>RJWJ010010888.1:0-45883 GCA_004363605.1 Indri indri | reverse complement strand
TTTGCCTTGAGTGGCCACCCTGTGCTAAACCCTATCTATTTGCTAAGTGCTAACTCATTCTTGTTTTATGAATGGAACACCTGAAGCATAGAGAGGCCAAGTATTTCTCCCAAGGTCACAAGATTTAGCAAGAGATAGAGCCAGAATTTGGAGTCACTATGTCTGACTACAAATCATGCTTTTAACCACTCTACTATGGGTACAAAAGAAATGACTAAATGCCAGGGGGTTGTTGGTGGCTGACAGGTCTCTAAATCTTGACTATACATACCCCAATCTCTCTAGAGTATTTTGAAGCTTCTGTGAAATGTCTGAGACACAGGAAACAGGACTGAGATTTATGCCAACTCCATTACACCAAGTGTCTTCCTTTACTGCTGCAGGTTCATTTCTGAATAGGAAAGACAGCTTTTGAGTGGCTCTTTTCCCCACATCTCTCACCATTGTGGGGGCAGGATAAGAATTTCTGTTTGGCTTTCACTTCTTTAAGTAAAACAGCCCAAGTGGCAAAAAAAAAAAAAACAAAACCAAAAACCAAAAAACAAACAAACAAAAAAACCCCGAGTTGAACAAGTTTGGGAAATTTTTTTTCGGTCTCTTTTGATTGTATTTAATAGTTCTGAAGAGTGCTACAAAATAATGTGGCTGTTGAAAGAAATGTTTTTTGCCCAATTTCTTTCTGGCCATGGTTTTGAGAAAAGAAAACTATAAATAGCTGACAATAAAAGAAAATTGCTGCTGTGATCTGCGAAGAAAGAAAGGGAAATACAAAAGGACCGCCCTGAGAGGTTTTCAGATAAAAATTATGATTCCCCTCCCAGGGCCTAAGATTGCTACTTCTTGGAAGACAGAAAGGGTGAGGATGTGATGGATGTTTCCCTTCTCTTGTTTGTTTTCAAAGATGTTTTGACTTAGTTGCTTTTATTCTATAGGACTCAGAGCTCTTTACATCTACTAAACATTTTAAATGAACTGAATTTTCTCTAAACGTAGGTAATTTACAAACAGAGGTTTATTATTCATAAGGCAGCCTTCCAGTTCTTTTAGTTCTCTGGCTAAATTTGCATCTCTCTCCTTCCTTCTTCTGTCCTTACTTGCCTCTGGAATAGAAATGTCGGGTGGGGACAGTTAAAAACTAAGGTGCAAAGAAAAATTGCCCCGGCTTTCCTGTTAAACACATGCTGCCCTTTTGTTTATTTCTCATCAATAAACCAATTTCAGTTTCCTACCAAAAATGTTTGTTTGTCATTGATTAAACTTCACATTTTTATTACCCAGAATTAACTATAATGTTTATGAACATGGAAGGTGGAAAGAGACAATTTCTCTGTAAGTTGTATTTTCCTATAACCAAAGGGCTTCCGGAAGCCAAAATCATCTCTCTTCCATTTGAAATGCAGTTCTTATCAACTGGAAGTAATTGGGCCACAGTTCAGATGTGCAGCCACTGTTTTGAATATCACATGGAGCTCTTTTTACTGTATGTTTTCCATTACAGAAGTTGATTTCCAGAGGTTGTCTTAAAATAGAAAGTCTGGGAAACTGTGATCTCCAGATTCAATGAAGACAAACTGCTTTCAGTTTTTATGGACCAGTTGATATGCATGTACACTTATACTTTTCTTTCGAATTATCTCTACCTTCTGTGCTGGGGACCCTCCCTGCCCCTGTGGATGGAGTACGGGGACTGATCTTAGATTTGAAAGAATTAATGGGCTTCTGTGGAATCGTCTCAGGGTGGCAAGTGGGAGTGAGAAAAGGAGAAGAAGTATATCTCCGAGATCAAAGTCATCCTGGCAATTTGACATGGAGAAACAAACAAACAAAAAAAAGAAGTTGAAAATGAGAAAGAATAAAGTCAGAGAGGAAACTTGCCCAGGGGTATTTTAGACATAGATCTTGTGATATTAACATTTTCTCTATTTTTTAAAAAATGAAATAAATTGCTTCCCAGTGACCCTGAAGGTCCTTAGTACCAGCTGTGGCTTCATACTGCTGAAAGAGAATGACAGTGAGGAGAAATGATAGAGGTGAAGACTCGGGAGTGGAATTGGACATGTGCATGGCTTAGTAAGCCTGGACATTTGCAGCAAGTTCAGACTGAGTCAAACTGAGCTGTCTTCAGGATTTAGTTTAGCTGTCATCTCTGGGTCCAATTAGAAGGCACACTGGATTAGGAGGCAGAAGACAGACATGTAACTTTAATTCTGTCCTTAGTTGTATAATTTGTTGTGTAGCTTTTCTTATTTGTGTATCATTGTCTCTATCCATAAAACCAAAGATTTAGGCTAAATGACTTGTAATCCCTGAGGGTCTAGTTATGATTAAGGTGGGTATAGCTATGATTAGACTTTCTATTATTTGTTTTGCTCAAGAGGCCAATCAATGAACACATATATTATGTACTTTCTCTGTGCTAGGCACTGTGTGTGTGTGAGTATTGGGGTAACGAGGAGATAAAAACTCTAGTTCTTGTTTTTCATCAACCCCATGTGAGACAGAACTGTGACTTTTTGAAACTACTGTATCCCCAGAGTCTAGCACAGTGTCTGACATGCAGAAGTCCCTCCAGAGATGTCTGTTGGCTGATGAAGGGATATTATTTTGTATCTAGTTAGAGACATAAGACATTCAGAAAAGATGCGCAATGATGCAAGACTTAAAAATTGGCACCTAATCAGTAGGCATAGTGTAAATGTTACAGAACTGCTGAGAAGGTGGCTTTCTCTGGGCAGAAGGGTGCAAAAACTTTCCACAGAGAAGGGAAGATTTACCTTAAATGGCTAAAGACCAGGCATCAAATTCCTTTTGGATCCTGCAGGTAGAAATCAGTTTCAAAACTTAGACAAAAAAGACAGCACAATTCTTGTTCCACTGCTAGGTATCGTGATTCAGGGCTTTTCAGGCTCAGTTTGTTACACAGAATGGATCCCAGTGAGACTTAGAAAATGTAAGTCTGAGGCCTGTTGGGGGAAAGCAGCAAATATTTTCCTTATTGGGGTATGGGCAGATTTATTTCTGGGGGCAGTTATGTGAGAGAGATGGACATATTTAGGTCCAGGAATTTATACATTACTCATTGAGTTTGGGCCATCTTCCCACATCCCTTTTCTCCCTCTTCCCTCCCCTTTTCTCTAGGCTTGGACCCTCCTGTAGGCCAAGCACTGTGCCAGGTGCTAGAGACACAGAAATGAGAAAAAGATATGGTATCTCCTCTTGAGGAGACTAGGTCAGTGGAAGAGGGAGTCATGAAATCAGAAAAGCTACAATGCTCTGGTTGCTGCAACAGACGTGAATAAACAACTGCTGTGAAAGCTGGGAGCTCCAAGGAGCTCAGGGCCTCAGCAAACAGGGAAAGATGTCTGGGTGCCAAACTTGTGCTCAGTGTGGCGGAGGGGGGCAAAGATGCCTTGAGAAGGGGTTAGGCTTCCTCACCTGGAATCTGAGGTACACTGCTTTGAGATGCCTCTGCTGGGGACTGGAAGGCAAACAAACCTGCACGTTATCTGCATGGAAAAGAAGAGTCCATGCACTTTCTTTGTAAAGGTACCTACATTTGTTTTCTGTTTTGCTGTTGTCACAAATTACTACAGACCTAGTGGCTTAAAACAACACAAATATATTATTTTATAGTTCTGGAAGTCTGAAGTCCCCAAATCAAAATATCGGAAAGCCTGTACTCTTTCTGGAGGTTCAGGGGAGAATCCATTTCCTTGTCTTTTCTAGTTTTGGAGGCTACCTGCTTTTCTTGACTCATGGCTCTCTTCCTCTGTCTTCAAAGTCAACAGTGTATCATCTTCCAATCTCTCACTCTGTCTCACCCTCTTACCTCCCTCTGTAAATGACCCTGGTGATTACACTGGGTCCACCCTGATAATATAGTATAACCTTCCATTTCAGAATTCTTAATTTAATCACATCCACAAAGTTTTTTTTAGCCATATAGGGTGTCATATTCATGGGTTCTGGGAATTAAGGCATGGCCATCTTTGGGGGGCTATTATTTGACTACCAAAGTACCCTAGTGTTCTCCTGAGAGTTGGCCTCTCTGCTTCGTCTCTTCTCTCCCAGATCTCTCCATTACACTATATGGTTTGGACCCCTCCACAGAAAATGTGGAATGGAGGTAGGATAAATGGGTTCTGCATTTAACTGCCATTGTAACAATGGGCAACTTAACCTTTCCAAGCCTCAATTTCCTTACCTGTAAGGTGGAAATAATAAAGATATTTATTCAAAGGACTATGATGAGGAGCAAATGAGGTACCATATATGTATAATTTTTTTTTTTTTGGTACAGAAGGGTCTTGCACATAGAATGTGTTCAATTAATGTTGGCTATTATTTTTGTTGGTATTATTAGGAAGCTGGGAATGGATGTAGGCAGAGAAGAGGAAACTCTCCAATAAACCTGAGCTGTACTCAGAACTCAGCTGTGTCTTGGTTTTGATTTGAGAGGTTCTCGTTTTTCACGAAAACCAATTCCTACTGGCTAATACCTTCTCTCATCATCCTAGCTCTAGAGAGTCAACTTGTTCAGACTGTTACCATCCCATCCCTGTACCCCAAGTCCAGCTTTGGGGACCTTGGGGAAAAAAAAGGTCACTTTAAGGCTTTCAATATTGTGGGAATTTTAATGCTAGAAGCTCTTTAGAAGAAT
Source organism: Indri indri (assembly GCA_004363605.1). Lineage (NCBI taxonomy): Eukaryota > Metazoa > Chordata > Mammalia > Primates > Indriidae > Indri > Indri indri. The sequence continues at coordinate 41,223 of RJWJ010010888.1, read as the reverse complement.
CATGCTCTATGATTTCCTGAATTTGTCTTCTGATTTTAACCCGACATTATGAGGAAAACGGTCTCATTTAATTTATTCACCCCAATGTGTGCCTATCTGATAGTCCAGAAACTCTTCATCTTTATTATTCTATGTCACTCCAGAGTAAATGTTTGAGATATACTAAAATGTCATGACCTACTATTCAGTTGCAAACTGTAGTTTAAAAAGTACTATACTACGTAAAATATCAAACAATTTTTAATGTAACTAAGTGGGGTGTGTTTTGTTTTTCTTTGTTTTTAACTAAATGGGTATTTTTCAAATTGTCTCTTCTGGAACTTAACCCTTCCTTTATCTTCCGAAAGTAGAGCACACTAATGCAGTGGCCCCCCCACCACCAACTCTGCAGTCGAATTTCTAGAAATCTCAGTTCTGTAGCTCAGCAGCCATGTGACTTTGGACAGGTTACTTACCAATGCTGAGGGTTACTTCCCCTAGCTATAAAACAAGAGTCTTGATCTTCCTCTTGTAGGATTTGGATGAGAATTAGAGAAAATGTGAAAAAGCACCTGCTCATAGGTGCTCAATTGATGATAACTGTTACTGTTATCATCCTAGATCACCAACAAGATCACCAGGTAATATTTTTAAAGTATTCTCAGATATCCATGTAAAAAAGGGCATCAAAATTCTATGCTATAGATAAAACTGTGCAGAAACAAAAATTCCTACCCAAACTATGATTGCATTCCTTAGGAAGGACCCTCTTTCTGCAGAGCAAGTTACAACTGTTGGGAGCCAGCAAGGTCTCTTTTGTGATGAATGGGATTTGGGTCTCTTGGGCCTTTCCAACTAGCACCTTGCACCATCAAAAAATGTACCATCCCCTTTCTCCTGAGAGATTCTTTGGAGTTTAAAAACCAGTGTGCTTCTTAATCATTTGCTACAGCTACTGATGCAAATTCCATACCCTTACTGGGCTTATCAAACCTGGTGCCTGAAGATTACTGTAACATTTCATTTGCAGAAAGATAGCTCTGAAAAAAAACATTAATAAAAATTTTGAAGTTATATCTGCTTGTGTGATCCTGAGATATGGGATATTTAATAACTGAGCAGAATTTAAAACATCTCTAGTTAAAGCATAGGAAAATAAACAGGAAGCAAACTGCAGTACATGCAGGCCCTTTACTTAAAAACTCAGGATCTGCAATATCCCTTACAAAGAGACACCATCACCACTCCAGTCCCACGTGCTAAATACCCCATCTCTCCCAGTTTCCTCATGGCTTTGGAGCCACTTTGACAATACTGAAATAGAGAAAAATGTGTGTTCAAAAACTGGGTGAAGAGAAAAAGCTGAAGAGCAAGAACAGTTAAGAGCAACCAACTACTGGGGCTGCACCCTTAGGCAAAAATATACCTAATGACCCAGAAAACATATTGCCCAAATATATTTTCCCCTATGTTTACAATTCTTTCTTTGAGGGCTACCTGAAGTTAGTTCACAATAAGGCATGATTTGATGCCTAATGTGTTGATCAAAATGGAAAAATTGGACAATTATCCAGATATCCAGAATGTTAGGAAAGGCCTAATAATTGATTGGGGTGTTCATTGTCCATCCAGAAGTTTTGCATCACAGAGTAAATGTCATTCATTTGTTAAAGTGGAAAACTGGTTGTAGCATAATTCTTTGAGTTTGTGTTGAGGATCTATAACTGTAATTACGAAATAATCTTTCAGTGGCTTCATTTTAATCATTGGTTGAAATGAAGACTAGACAGCAGAGGATAAAAGACAAATGCCTTCCTACACTGGAAAAGAAAAACCCTTGATAGCTTGCTTTGGGATAATTCTAAGCTTTGCTTTATGTTTAGAATGTTTATGTTGTCTTGGTGGGGTCATTATCATATTTATCAAAAATCAAGGATTTGCAAAAGCCCAGAGTTTTAACCAGTTTTTAATAAATAATCAGAAGCTTGGATGTTTAGCTGAAACTTGTCCAAACTTCTTGTCTGGTTTGGGACTCTGCAAGACTCATCTATTAAAGTAGCTGGCACTTTTGTCTGGAATCAAAAAATTCAAAGGCAAATGGAAATAAAAAAGTGATTATTAAACAAAACATGATCAATATTTTATGAAATGTCTAGGTCCAAGCTACTTCCATACAGTTTTGCTTATTTTATTTAATTCACTATATCTATCTCTGATGCCAATATTAATTCATTTGGATTTAAGTCCGAGGCCTGATAATTTTTTAATTTGTAATGTCGCTGAGGCATTATTTATACAAGATACTGAAATGATGGGACCAGGTTATCACCCATTGCTACTTTGCATCTGTTTTTCATTTTTCTAAAGCCAACTGGTAGCTGATGGGAGAGTGGTGGTTTAAATGTTTGTAGAAGCCGTGGCTCAACTTGATTTCTCTACAAAAGGGGGCATTTCTGCCAAAGAGATGTCTGGGAGAGATCTGTCAGTGGTCATTGATTCAGACAAGTATTCACAGGACCAGGTTATCACCCATTGCTACTTTGCATCTGTTTTTCATTTTTCTAAAGCCAACTGGTAGCTGATGGGAGAGTGGTGGTTTAAATGTTTATAGAAGCTGTGGCTCAACTTGATTTCTCTACAAAAGGGGGCATTTCTGCCAAAGAGATGTCTGGGAGAGATCTGTCAGTGGTCATTGATTCAGACAAGTATTCACATACTCTCTTGGGGTTGACAGAGATGTGTGGAAACCTAACACATCTGGAAGACAATTAATCCTTACCGTTAGTCAACATCTGGGAATGCAACCACCCCAGGTTGGCAAAACCGGTGATTAAACTTGATGGAAGTTCACCATCTACAGACAAGTACAGAGTAACTGACTGTGAATTATGAGAACATACATGCATCTTGCATGCTATAATGAGTCATTAGCATCCAGTTTGCGTGAGCTGGAAAGCCATCAGACCACTGAGGTATGTATGCAGATGTTTCCAAAAGTTTTTCCAATTTGTTTTTCTTTCAGAGCAACGTATAAAGCCACACTATAAATTCAGACAAAACAAAACACAATGTCCAGCCTCTGTATGCTTCCTCATTCCTTATCCTTCATATTTCAACTTGCCATTTTCATTTTCTGGCTTCATTTTCATTCTCAAGCCATTTTCTTATGCATCTGACTATCAAATACCAACCTTGCCGCTACTTCTGTGTCTTTCCTCAGATGCATTTTATCACCCTTAGGGCAATTTCAGGTGCCCCATAGCATTAGCAAGTATCAGCATTTTATTCTGTCTTAAACTTAGAAAGTAATTCACTTTGTTTAGATAACCATTTATCTCGTTAGAAGAACCCAGGTAAGAGCAATAAAAGTGATTAACAGTGTCTTTCTCTTCTGTGATTTTTATACCCCATTATTTTGCTCTTTTCACCTTATTTCTCTTTAAGTTTCTCCCGAGGATTTATATAGCTAAAAAGATCTAGCACCAAACCACATAAGAGACATGCTGTTTTGACTTTCATCTTTTCTCACCTTTTTTTTCACTAGAACAAGAAAATCAGTGGTTTGTGGCTAAATGAGAAAGAAGTCCAAATTTCTTATTGAAGCAGAGTTTGCTCAAGTAGAAGAAGTGGTTTTGTTGTCTGTAGTTAATGGCTAAAGATAGTCAGGTTCATGAAAGGTATTCCCACCACTTGTTCATCGAAATCTTTATAAAATGCTGTAAATATATCAAAATGAAGTAAAATTCAAAAAACAACCATACTCTCAATAAGCAGATTTTCCACAGAGCAGATTCTCAACTTCATTGAAATAATAGAATTAGTGGTCCTATCAGTTGTACCTTTAAAATCAGGTCCCCCAACCCGCTAGCAAAGAGAACTATATGAGAATGAAAAATTCCATAAAGCTTTCAGAAGTTAGAATGCCCACCACAAACTTAGTAGTCTTAGGTAGTATTTAAGCCAGAAGTCTGCAAACTCCTTTTTTAAGGCTGGAAAGTAAATATATTCAACTTTGTGGCCATAAGGTTTCTGTTGCAATTCTTCTATTGCTTTTCAAAAGAAGCCATAAACAATACCAAACAAATGAGCCTGGTTATGTTCCAAAAGAACTTCATTTACAAACAGGTGTAACTTGAGGGCTGCAGTTTGCTGACCCCCGATTGAGTGTTTAAATAAAACATTTAGGAAGAATAGAGAGAAAAGATCTTTGAACTACCGTGAGGTATTGAGTTAAAACTCCAGGAAAAAATGGTTAGCATTTTGATTAACAGCACCTACACCCTTATTCTCTAATTGAGGTACACTTTTTGGAATAGGAGAAAGGCATTGAACCGCTGCTATGATGACTGTAGTTAGCCACTCTCTTCTCTTTCGTATTGTCTTTCTTCTTTTTCCTTCCCATTCCGACTTTCTCCTTTATTGTTTCTCATAATTTTTAGACTTGTGTCCATCTCACATTCATATCTGTATTCCATGAGAATGCTTGGGCTATTTTGATAGATATTCGGCATCTAGTCTTGGCTTGATTTTCATTTAGAATGAGATTGAAAGAATGCTTTAACATTAAAACACAAAGTGTTTTTCCTTTTTTTTTGGCCAATTTCAATAGTTTGCATGTCTAGCATCAATGAAGAAAGACAAATATTCATATCAACATTATTTCCCACTGTCACGTCAATGACTGAAGAGTCTACAATCAATTACGTGATGTAACGTTTTCTAATTGATGGGCTATATGTGTATGCAAGTCTATCATAATAGATTAGCTCCTAACAAGATAAAACCATCATGTGGAACTCTCCGCCTGCCAAAAACAGGCTTCTGCCAAACCATCTGATCGATGTTATAGAATTTGCAGGCATTTATACTCAGAAAAGTGACTGTAGAAAAACAGCAGCTTCACACTCAGCATATTTGCCCTCTCCCTTGCTTCCAGTCACATCTGCTGATTTCATAGTTTGACACAATTTTTTTTTTTTATTCTTGTTAGCTCAGTTGAGCCTGTTGGATCCCATCCAGGCTTCTAACCTTACACACTAAATCAGCCAAGTTCAGATGAGGCTCTCTGCTAAGCAGGAAGAAAGAAATAAGCAGAGAGGAGCATAGGAACATTGTACTGAACTCTGGTAGAGTTGGAGAGTATTGCACTAAATTGACCCCTTGTGTTTTGAACTCGACAAACTTGTGTGTTATTCATAGTCACATTGTGGAAAGGACAATGTTGAACTGGACTTGGTGCAGACCACACCCCTAACTATTTACGGAATCTCAGTGAGTCACAAAATATCTGTGGTCCTCAGGTTTTTACAAAATAGGAAAGATGGATTGTGGAGTTTTTGAGGATGCATTTCAGCTTTATATTTAAAAAATCTCAGATGACATCCTTTGAAAATTCTTTTTGACTCTAAAATTAGTAGCAGTGCATTTAATTTACTGAGATTCAGTGTTCTAGTTATCTATTACATAACAAACCACCCCAACATTTTGTGGCTTAAAACATTAACAGCATATATTTTGCTTACAAATTTGCAATTTGGGCAGGAATCTGTGAGGACAGTCATCTCTGCTGCAGTCATCATTAGCTAAGTCAGCACCAAGGCTGGGAGCTGGAATTATCTGAAGTCTTGCTCTCTATCTGAAGGCTTGTTCTTGCATATGCTTGGTGGTTGATGTTTACTGTTAGCTGAAACCTTAGCTGGGACTGTTGGCCGGAACGCCTAAATGTGGCATTTCCATGTGTCCTGAGCTTCCTTACAACATGGTGGCTGGGTTCTGAGGGCAAGCTTCTAGATAGAGCGAGTCAGGAGGAAGCTGTATTGCTTTTTATGAGCTAGTCTTGGAAGTCATGCAGAGTTCTTCCTACTGTGTATTAAACTATTTGTCCAGAAAGTCACAGAGGTCTGCCCACATCAGGGGGAAAGGAAACAGACTGCAGCTCTGTGGCAAGGTGCTGAAAGAGCAAATGAGACTGAAGATATTGCTGTGGCTGTTTTTGGAAAATATAATCTGCTACATTCTGCTTATATAGTCATGAGCCATATATAATGACATTTGGGTCAACAACAGACAGAATATAAGACTGTGGTCCCACAAAATTACAATGAAGCTGAAAAATTCCTATCACTTAGCGATATCATAGCCATTGTAATGTTGTAGCACTGTGTATTACTTGCGTGTTTGTGGTGATGCTGGTGGAAACAAACCTCTGAGCTGCCAGTTGTATAGAAGTATACAGTAATAATCTAGGCCTTCACATTCATTCACCACTCACTCACTGATTCATTCAGAGCAACTTCCAGTCATGCAAGCTTCTTTCATGGTAAACGCCCTATGCAAGTGCACCATTTAAAAAAAATCTTTCATACCATATTTTTACTGGACCTTTTCTATGTTTAGATAGATTAAATACTTTAAATACTTACCAGTGTGTTAAAATTGCCTAGAGTATTCAGTGCAGTAACATGGTGGACAGGTTATAGCCTAGGAGCAATAGGCTATACCATATAGCCTAGGTATGCAGTAGACTAAGCCATCTATGTTTGTTTGAATATATTCTAGGATGTTTGTACAATGATGAAATTGCCTAACGATGCAGTTCTCAGAAGGTATCCTCATCATTGACACTTAGCTGTATTTGAATAAAACTACTATCACTGTTTGGGAACTCAGCTTCCTTATCAAAATAAAAAAAAAAACAAAACTAAGTGATTCTATATTCCAAAGCCTTTGCTTAATGTCCCTATATGTTTACTCTCATTTAATTTTCATTTTTACAGATGAGGAAACTGAGGCAGGAGGAGTTCAAGTAACTTGCATAAGCCTTCATAGCAGTCAAGTGCATAATGGAAAGGTGGCTTTCAGAATCAAGCCTGCCTGGTTCCCAAGCCCATGCTCCTTCTGCTTCCCACACTGCCTCACTCATAAAACTCCTGTTCTCATATCTCGGCTTTGTATTTTGCTGAAAGAGGGTAGAATTCAGATGAGATTTCAGGTGAGACTTAAGAAGGTGAAGAGTTGCCAAATATTTTAACACTGAAGTGGCTCCATATCTAAAATTGGTTTTTGCACAAGAGTTGACTGTTGATATGCATTTTTTTTTCTTACATTGGAGAAGGCAAAGCAAGAGGATGGCCTGGCTGCTATTGGTACAATAAGGATTGGGGGAATGTTGAAATGTGATTCATAGCTGATGGTGTATAGGACCATAATGTGAGTACAAAATTAGATGTGAGAGTGCTCACCAAGGATTATTGATGAGTAAGTAGATACATTGTCTTCATAGTCAAATATGAGGACATGCAAGAGTAGATCAAAGCTGGCCAGTGGTCTGGATTAGAAAGGAGTCTTCTTTGTACATGGGCCAGACCCACGTAAGGGAAAGCAGCAGGCATGAGTATCTTTGCTTGTCCCTGGATTAAGTTCTTTTACTAAACTCATGTGTCAGGCATTTGCCTATGATCACTTTTTAAACAGAGGCCTTTGCAAAGGCTCTCTGTCTACACAGGGTAACCCTTTCGACCATTGCTTACTCCATTCATTCAGAAAAAACAAATAAAAAACCCAACAACAATAACAAAGCAAAAACTGATTGACTTGATCAAATAACCTTTTAATACATTTGACATTGATTGACCCAACCAAAAGTGTTATGGTATCATGTGAACATAATCTTGTGAAAATAATCCTTCCCCTCTCACTTTTTTTCCCACATGTTAGCTGTAGAGAAATCTATCGTCTTTACGAAATTTATTACAAGAATTTTTGTTTTTTTGATAACAAAAGTTGGCCATTCTCAGTCTGGTTGACAAAAGGTTTTGCCTTGCTGTCTACATTAACATATTCCTCCAACACCAATTATCCCCCAAAGACAATTTGTGAGTCTTAACTGTGGGATTTTCTTTCTTTTTTTTTATGTGCTTGCAGCAATCATAATTGCTTCATAGCTCAACATCTGGAAGCATGTTTGGCTTCATTGTGGGAAAATAAATTAGCATCCTTGTTCATGAATAAGGGTCTGACCTTACACTGGATAGCAGTGACTGTGTCTTTGGTGGACAGACCAGTATTCCTTGACTACAGGAAAAAAGCTGAAATGCATGTCTTTTCTGGCATTAGTGCCTATCTCTCAGAACACCTTGAGTCTACTCGCTATAAACTGGACTTTTGCCCTAGGACATGGAGCAAAAGATGACACTAATTGGAAGTTGGCATCCTGGAAAACATTGTCAGAGTCATCTCCTCCAGGAAGATAACTCTTATCTTGTGCCAGCAATGAACTATGGGCTCCATGGACCTGCCCGTGTCTACTCACACCTGTTCTGACACAGATGCCAAGAAATGGGGGTTCAGGAGGAAATTAGATACATAGAGCCTTTGGGAAGCCACCGTAAGCCACAGGGCCCTTTGAAAGTCCTTCAGAATTGTAATAGATTGCACAAGGAGGGGATGACCTATGTAGATGTATTTGGCTGTGGTCATGAGTATTGAGAATCCCACATCAAGCACCAATGTGAAAATACTGAACAGTGCAGGGAAAAAAAGACTTACGAAGACAGAAAGAAACACTGTGAAAGATTTAGAGGATGTAAGTCAATATGTTTTAAAAAATATTGTGGCCTTTTCTTTTTAAATCAGGTGTGATGTACAAATATGGAGGTAGAAATATGCAATTGTGTTTGCATCGGTATAAATAAATAGATTTATACACACAACTATCTTCTGTTATTTCATGGATTTGGACAGATTGTAAGTCAAATCATGTTCCAAGAAACATAAATTATGCACACATATAAAACCTAAAACACCACAATTAGCATGAAAGTGGATTTTAATCCTGTTAAACACCAGTAATATAAAGTGATTACATTTCATGATCACACTTTTCTTATTTTTATCTCCCTACCTTCCTCTCATAGAAGGATCCCCAAACCTTTAATTTAATAGGGCTCCATAAGATGCAGAAGTGAGAAATGGATATAAATGACTTTTGGGTAGATAGCAGAGATGCTGCTTCCTTCTCACTGTGGTGTGTTAGTTCCCTTTCCTACTATTCAGTTAGTTCAACAAAGGTTTATTAGGCACCCATTTAGTGTTAGATGCTGTTTGCTTGGGATCCAAAATACTTAGACCACCCTTAGCTGCTTGACAGATTATTGCACCACTCTCCTAGCCAAGGGGCTTTCTTCTGGTCTCACCACTCCACCATTACACCCCCTCCCAATTTGTTCTTTGCATTGCAGTTTGAGTTATCCTTCAAAAATGCAAATCATATTATGTTACTTCCATGAGTAAAACTCTGTGGTGGTTATCAGTTGCTCTCAGGACACAGTACTAGCTACTTGGCAGAACACCTGAGATTCTCATGAGCTGGCTACTGCTTGTCCTCCAGCCTCACTCTGGGTCACTCTCAGAATCCCTCTGATTCGATGCCAAAATTAAACAGAACTGCTCGTGGTTACCTGAAAGTACCATGCGCTTTCTTATTGCTAGGTCTTTGCAAAACACACTACCCCCACTTGGATTGCTTTCTGCCCCTCCTTGAGTGGTTAATGCTACTCATCTTTTCTGCCTTAACTGAAATGCCACTTCCTTCAGGATGTTTTCCATAACTCTCCTTCTGCAGCCTGCATCAGCTTAACCAAGTAACAATTTCTTGCTAAATAAAATGATTTATTTCATAATTATCTCTAGGACATTTATCACACCTTTTATATCTCTCTGAGGTAGTTAAGTCTTGGATAAAACGGTAATAAATCTATGTTTCCCTTCTCTGTGTTTTGTTAGTGTTTGTGCTCACAACACCAATATTATACGATAGCATTGTGCAGATCCTCATATTTATTTAGCACTTATTATGGCCAAGAACAGTTTTTTATCATCATCATTTAACCTTTAAAGCAATTCTTAGAAGTACGTATTATCATCATCATCACATTTTCTGCTATATCTAATTAGTTTTCCCAGTGTTTTAAGAATGGAAGAATTAAGATTTAAACCCTGACCTGTGAGACATTGGAGCCTGTTTACTCTCTCTTATAGTATAGTATGTATTATAAGTTTCTTTTCTCTCTCACTTCATTCATATTTAAACTTTTTGAGGTAAGGAATAATGTCTTAATCATACTTATGTCTCCAGTGTATAGTACAGTGTAGTTCATGTAGCACATTTTGAGAACATAGAGAATGAACGAATAGAAAGCACTTTGCACTTTCCCTTAAGTTGTTCATAGAACTGGCGGGCATACACCTAAAAGAATAATTTTGATATAATGAGCTAAATGCATTATTATAGGCAGGCATAAGGCCCTAAGTGAAGAGATGGGACACATAGGTCAGACTTCACGTGCCTGTATTCTTAGAAGGGGTGATATGTGAATAGAATGTGAATGCACTAACTTATTAGACGCATTTCCACTAAATTTGTAACTAATGGTAATCCAGGTAATATAATCCTCTTTGTGACAAAAAACTAAGGATAAACTTCAGTTATATTTTTGAAACACTTGGCATGTGGCAGATGGGGTATGGAACCATTGGTTGTGTTTTTGAGAAAAAAAAGTTTATTCCATAAATGGATATACCATTGTTAAATTATTGTTAAGGAATGGGAACATGTTAGGGTCAAGGGCTAGATTTTCTCATTTTGGTTTTGGCATTTTTCATGTTACGAATGATCATTAGAGTATGATTAAATAAAGACTCCACATCTTCGAGTAATATGAATCAATTAAAAAAAACCCTCAGGATTTTAAAAAAAAGTAAGTATATGTAAGCACTATAATTTCCATAATATCCAGACTCAGGTTCTATTAAACCCACACTTTTGTCTGTTTAGGAGCAATGTGGGTGACCACTCGCCTAATTCTTCTTGTTTTTACAAAGAGGAGCTTGGGCTGAAGACTCTGGGAGGATCTTTCTAGCTCTGGTAGTTTCTGATCCTCAGTTTTGTTACAAATGTACTCTGAGAACTTAGTAAAATGTCTGCTATTTTAATAAATACAGATAATCATATTCTGAATAAGAAAAGTAGTACCGCAGATCAGGTGCTTACAACTTTGTGCTAAGTTACAAAGATTTGTAATCTGAATTCAAAGAGCTCCTGAGGTGAGTATCATTGATATACCCAGTCTAACGGTCACTGACATCTGTGTAAAACTGAAAGCTGCTGTCCTTGGTGCTGATACCAGTTTTCACAGTGATGCGGAGAAAGAGGGGCTGGGGGCAGAGAGACAGAGTCAGAGAGAGAGAGAGGGAGAAAGCTGTGGGGAGACTTTGAGCATTATCCAAGATGCAGACACAATTGTCCTCTCTCAATCATTTAACTAGTAAGCCTAACTTTGTGCTAAGCCCATGTAGATAACTTAGAAGATTTTTCTGGAATTCTTCACTGATTAATTTAGCTTATAATAGTGACCAAATTTTTAGATGAGAAGTTCAAAATTCTTTCTCCCTTAGTTTTGCATTTTCCACATTGATTTCTCAGTTTTCTACAATAGCCTTTGTATGTATATCATATAGGGAGTTTATTTCTTAAATTTCCAGAAAATTTAAATACCCATCTTGCATTATTCCTTTGTGTTCTCTTCTCTACAGACACGGAGGACATCAGTTCAGCTTCTCTGAATTTAAAAGTAAATCAAGTTGCAATTAACCTACTTATGTAAATGGGAAATTATGTACCACACCTCCTTTCCTCCCCAACAATAAGGTATCTGTGCTTCCTGTTTGTTCTTAATAACAACCAAAATTCCTTGGGCTGATGATGATATTTGTTAGCCAGCATGGAAGAATACTGTGAGTCATTGTCTTTTCCTGCTAAATTTTCCTATTCTTTTTTAAAAAAAGCATTATTAATCTTTTTGTCTCATTTCTTTATTTTCTTAATATCTCACTCATTGTAGGTCAGTAAATTTTACATTAGGCACTATTTTTCTGGACAGTTTACTTACTTTGCTTTTAGCTTTCTTTACGCAACTCACAGATTTTTTTGTTTCCAATTCTTTCCCAGTTATCTTAGAAAGATTTGTCTCCATCTCTTTGTTACACTTGAGAGAAAAAAGCAGCTAATCCAGACTATTCTATATAGAGTATTGCTGGAAATATCTCTATAGTAAAGAGTAAAAGCTGGAAGCTTTCATGTGGAATTAGGGAGAATAAAGGACCAGTGCCTTGAAATTCTAAAGCCACTAAAAATGCACAGCAAATGCATTTAGGGTTTTTAAGAGTCAACAATTACTTCCTTATCTCTCTCTAATTAAATGTACTTTCACTAGGGAACAAAATCTTGATCTTTCTGTTTTGTTTTTCTTTTCGATGTTTCAACTATATTGCTTACTATAATTTTTCTATCACAACTATATAATATGTCAGTTTCAATTGAGGTTAAAAATGCTTTTGTGAGCTGGACCCTTACAGATGATGTATAATATTTCATTATGTCTTTGAGGTCGAAGCAATTGGCAAATAACTTTTGGAAAATATTCATTCCCATCAAGGTGCTACTATGTATTAATTTCTTATGCTTGATCACTTTTATTAAACATTTCACTGTCATTCATTTATTTTCAAAACTGAATGCCCCCGTTTCCTTTGTATCAAACAAATAACCACCTTAGTTGGTGGGTTTTTCTTTACTTACACTCTAGATTTTAATGTCCATTAATTTATTCACATGGCAATTATTTATGACAGTCATGCATTGAGTGCCTAGTATATGGCAGGCATCATACTAAGTCCTGGGGCAGAGATATTTAAGAAACAGTCCCAACTTCAAGTGCTCACACTTTATCGGGGATATTAGATGAGCAATGATAAGACAGTGTTAGCTGAGTTATGACAGACATGCAGAGTACCATGGGGACACAGAAAAGGGTGCTAAATTGTCCATTGAGGTCTACAGCTAGAAACTCTGCTCTCACAAGGGTTTTACCTGTACGATAGGCAGTGGAAAGAAACTGACATCTGTGATATAACCTTGAAGAATTGCCCTCATTGGATTAATAGTGATTAATGACCCCAATTGTGATATATCTGGTGTAGTAATATGGGCTTTGGAATCAGAAACCTGGAAATAAATTCTCACTCAGCCATTTACTAACTAGTATTTTCTCCGAGATTCAGTTTTCTCATCGGCAAAGTGGGAATGATGATACCTGCCTCATATAATATGGGTTGGATTGAACTCTAATAATCACATTTGGTAAACTCAAGCCCAAGTTTAAGCTATAAAAATTCTTTTTTTTATTATCATCACAATTTTTTAGGTACACATTATTATTTCTATTATCCCTGATTCACAAGAACAATAATGAGGTTTACTGAAGTTAAGTGTTTTGCCTAAGCATATAGTTAGTAAAGATAGTGCAAGAGTTGAACTCAGAACTGCATGGCACTGAAGCCCAGGTTCTTCTCCACTCCTATACTCTTGCTCCCTGTCCTGCTTTATTTTGATTGTTGAGTATGATAACACTTGTGCTACAAGTTTTGTTCCTGGACAGGAGACTAGGGTAGACATTACATTTTCCTTTCCATTGGGACATGTACCATGTGTGTTTTGCTAAGTAGAATCCTCAGCATGTGGTACAGGATCTAGTACTCAGAAGGCATTTCTCTTTGTAAAGGTGCAGGCTAAGCTGATGCGACAAAGAGATTTCAAAACACAGATATTTATGTCCCTCTCACATGATAGTCCATGGCAGACAGGTAGTCTTGATTTTGCCATTTTCAGTAAGCAGGCAAGAGACAGCAGAGGTCCAGGTGAAGGATTTTGTTTAAAGTAAGTGATACAGAAGTTGCTCTGATTCCTTCCATTCATTTTCTATTAGCGCAGACTCAGGTCACCACACCTCCTGTAAGATCAACTGGAAAATTTAGGTTCTAGTTGGACAGCTACTAGCTCAGGAGGGAGGTGTGATGGTTCATTTCAGGTATCAACTTGATTAGATTAAGGAATACATACAGACCCAGCCAAACATTATTTTGGGGTGTATCCATAGGGGTGTATTCAGAGGAGATTAGCATGTGAGTCTGAGCGGACTAGGTAAGGAAGGTCCTCCCTCAGTGTGGGCAGGCACCGTCCATTCTATTGGGGGCCTAGAAAGAACAAAAACAGAAAAGGTGAATATGTCAATCTAGCTGCTGGAGCTGGGATACATTCTTCCTCCCCTGTTCTTAGACATCAGAGCTCCAGGCTCTCTGGCCTTTGGACTTTGGTACTTATATCAGCACCCCCACCTCCCACTTCTGCCATATTCTCAGGGCTTTGGCCTTGGAGTGAGAGTTACACCATCAGCTTCCCTGGTTCTGAGGTCTTTGGACCAAGACTGAGCCATCCATGCTACCGACATCGCTGGGTCTCCAGCTTGCAGATGGCCTGTTGCAGGACTTCTCAGCCTCCCTAACAATGTGAGCCAGTTCTCTTAATAAATCGCTTCTCATATATCTGTCTCTATCCCTATATATCCTATTGGTCCCATCTCTCTGGAGAACTCTGACTAATACAGGAGGTGAGAATAGATTTGGAGACACCACCAGCTATTTCTATTACTGTGCTCAATGCATACTTATGGAATGAGTAAAGGAAGACAGTCAAAGCCTGTAAGTCAACCTGGGCCCCAGTGAGATTAAGACAAAAATGTTAGCTTGATTCACTAGCTTAGAAATCCATGCTGGCACACTAATGTGTCTTTTGAGCTAATTTTTTCCAAAATGCATCTTTAGTCATAGATGCTTACTATTGTAAGTATCTCTTCACTGTAATATTTTCCTTTAATCTAGGGGTGTCAACTTTTCTATTGAATGTCAGAATGGGATCAAAGCCACAGAAGACTTTATGTGAGCTCCATGGATTATGCTGCCCTCTTAAGGTTGTAGAGTACTTACCTATATCACCTGTCAGGTTGTAGAGTACTTACCTGTATCACCTGTCAGACTCTTCATGCGGGGGCAGGGGAGAATATAAAGAACTTTAGCTGGTTATTTGTGATTCTCTTTCACAACTACCTTGGCATTAGGAGAGAGTATCCCTGTGACACTGTCAAAATGTGGTTCTTGTTTTCCTAAAAGACAGTGTTGGAAGTTTTCTACCTCGGCACTTCTAGAATCTGTCAGATTAATATCCTATGTGGGAACTCTATGCTAGTACTTTCCTCTTTTCTGCAATGTAACACTTTCTTTGTTTCATTAGAGACATTTTTTTAAAACAGCCACTGTAGGGGCACGTATTGTGTGATGTCCAACTGGTGGCAGATAATTCATCCCACACTGAGCATGACCACTCTTCTTTGTTGCCTGAGGATATGGCAGATCCTTATTAATTTCACTGAGTCAACAGTCAGAATTACAATCGACTTTGTAAATGTAGAAGAGACTAAGTTATGGAGCAGGGGGAGTAGTCAGTCAGGCCACATTCTTCGAAACTTACCAAGGTGGAACATTTCTCACTTGTAAGGCTGAAAAAATAAAGAATAACTACTGAAACCTTATATCTCTTTAAGCTTTTTCATTCCTAAGAGCTTAAAGTGACTATAGACCTACATCTCATTTATTTTTACAACATCCCTGTGGAGTCAGAGGCTAGTTTTTCTTTCACTGTTCATGTGGCTCAAAGGAAAGGAAATGCCCTGAGAACTCAAGTGACTTGCATTCAAGGTCGAAAAGTGTGTCAAGTTGTAAAGCCAGTGCTCGAATTCAGGTATTCTGACTCCTCACCTAGTGGCTGCTTTAAGATTATGGTGTTTGGGGAAAAAATATAGCTAGGAGAACTCAAAATATATAATAAACACACATGATGTCATGATACATCAATGTTCAGATTTGGAAATGTTTCTTAGTTTCCAGATTTAAAAAATTCTTTTGATGACTTGATAATATTTAATGCTATGAACTCTCCTTGCTCTCTTAAGCCATAGGCAGAGAGATTACTTTGATTTAGTTTGGAATGATGCTCTGGAATCAGAGCTCCTAAATTGTGCTAATAATTTCACGTATCTCAGGAAGAATGGGGGGCATTGACCATGACACATAATGATACTCATTAAATTGTTACAGAATAGAATACTTGTTATAACAAATTGAAAAGTGGGGTGAATGAAACCCTAAACTCATAGACATGTAGGGTTGGAGCAGGGCCCCCTTAACTCCTATGGTACCTTTGTGCAAATTAAAAACAGTGCTTTTCTTCCAGGTAGGCACAGCCCTAAGCCTACAGGGCTTTTATTCCAGGTAGACACAGCCCTAAGGGTGCAAAGGTTGGTGAGCAAAGATCTGGCTGGATACCAGCCTCATTTATCTATTCCCTCAGATGGATACTCTTTGTGGTTATCTCGGGGTAGAACAATGCCCTTCAAAGTTATCTAGCCCACATTCAGGTAATATAATGTCATGTCTACCCCACAATAGAAGTTTATACACTTTAAAAAAAACTCTTGGAAAAATATTTTCACAACCTTATCATATTGTTTCTTACAATATTTTTAAGTCCTTGAGGTTCAGATAAAGTTCATCTTCATACAAAGGAAGAAATCACGAGTGTCCACTACTGGGAGGAAACTGACATTTACGTGTAATTCATAAGGAAATCAGTCTTAGGCAGGACATAAGTTTCAGCACAGAAAGGCGAGAGAGATCGTGGGAAAACTTGAGTTACAGCAGGTCCATCTTACATATTCATCCTTATAAATGGAGAGATTATTTGTCCCTCTTTCCTGAGAGCACAGGATTACCAACTTTCAGTTGGGACCTGAGTTAGTGTAATCAATCATAAAGCAGATTGGAAAAGAGGGGATGAAAAGAAATAAAATACATTAAAAGTAGAACCTTAGTAGATATCTTTGATACCACCTCAAATGAAAGCCCTGCATGGTGACTTTCTCTATGAAAAGATAGCAACAACTGGGCTTATATAGATTATAAGCTTGAAGCATATTTAATAAACTTCACAAGAGGCCCATTTATAATGAGCTTTCCACTGGAAATGAAGAACAATAAGAGAAGTGCTGGGATATAGATATGTAGCCTGGACAAACTTCAGACAGCCCAACAAAAGAAGATAGCCTGAATTTCCCATGAATCAGGATTGTAGGTATCAGTAGGCACAAAGATCACAGGAACTACCAGAGCCCCCGAGATATAAGTAGTTGCTGCAAAAAAGAAAAACAAAACAAAATACCCCAAAACAACAACAACAAAATACTAGTTCCTACAAAATTAGCTCTCTTTCTTGGACTCTATTATTTCTGTAAGAATATTACTATAAACACATGGTCATGCTAATGTGTGATGATGGTTGTATTATAATTCACAGTTTAAGAAAAGGAGGTGGATAGAAATTAAGTGATTTGCTCAATTGGCATCAGTAATCTTAAATATTTCTAATTTCTGATTTCCATATCTTTCTACTCAACTTGATAATTTCTGGAGTTTGTCAAATAAGTTCATGAAATACCAGTAGGTACTATTTGTTCAGTGCTTACTATGTGCTAAGGTCTGAATGTTTGTGTTCATATGTTGAAACCTAATCACCAATGTGATGGAATCAGGAGATGGGGCCTTTGAGAGGTGATTAGGTCAAGAGAGTAGAGCCCTGATGAATAGGATTGGTGTCCTTATTAGAGAGATTTCAGAGAGCCAACTAGTCCTTCCAGCGATAAGGTGTCATCCATGACCAGAAAGCAGGTCCTTACCAGACACCAAATTTGCTGGCACCTTGACTTGGACTTGTCAGTCTCCAGAATTGTGAGAAATTTCTTTCATTTATAGGCCACTTAGTTTATGGTATTTTGCTATAGCAGCCTGAACGGACTGAGACATGTGAATACCTATGCGTATTAATTATTATGCTAAGTTCTTTATATGGTATTATGGGCTGAATTGTGTCCCCTCCCAAATGCATATGTTGAAGCCCTAACCACCAATGTGACCATATTTGAAGATTGGGACTTTCAGCAGATAATTAAGGTTAAATGAGGTTATAAGGGCAGGACCCTAATCTGATAGGGCTGGTGTCTTTATAAGAGAAAGAGATGCCAGCGATCTCTCTCTCTCTCCATGCATGAGCACAGAGGAAGAGCCACATGAGGATACAGCAAGAAGCTGTCCTCTGCAAACCAGGAAGGTAGGCCTCATGAGAAACCAAATATTACGGTACCTTGGTCTTGGACTTCTCACTTCCAGGTGAGAAAATAAATTTCTGTTGTTTAAGCCACCCAGTCTGTGGTGTTTTATTATGGCAACCTTAGTAGACTAATACATATAGGTAGCTCAAATAAGCTTCTTAATAACGAAGGTGATATTATTTTAGGAATTCAGTATAGTGATTCATAGCACAGGTTATAGATCCCAACTGCCTCACCTCAAATCTCAGTCCCACCACTTACTACTTATGCGACCCTAGGAAAGTTCTCAATCTCTCTGTGCATAGGTTTTTCCATCTGCAAAGTGGTATTAATAGTAATAATAGTGTCTTTCTTATTAGGTGTGGAAAGGGTTACATGACTTAATGTTTAAAAGTATCATAGTGCCTGGCACAGAGAAAACACTCAATATGAATGAGCTATTTTTTATTAGCCCAATTTTCAGATTAAGAAACCAAGGCTTAGGAAGATTATGCTCAAGATAAAGATTATATAGATATTAAGCTATTAAGCTGGGAAGTAATATTATTAGAACCAGCTTATTTATTTGCAGAAACCAAGGCCTTAACTTTCATACTGTATTGACTCTCAGAAAGTACAACCAAGTGAGAAATACAGTTGGCTTTTTTTCCAAGTACAGTAACAATCTAAACATTCTGAAATTTGCCCACTTGCACTGTAGGGCCAGGGCCCTTGTGGGACTTATTTTGAACCACTTTACCTTGCTCAAATCACCAGGGCTTTGAAGTCAGGCAGAGAAGGGATCTTTTGTTATTTCCTCTCTTCCTCAACACAATCCTGCCTTGCTTTCTTTTGTACCAGCAGTCCTTGGAATTGTCCAGAATACAGAATAAGCACTCTTACCATAGAGCGTATGTGGAGATTTAGCTAATAGAAAATGCTATATAACAAACATTAAGTGGATCTATGGGCACTGAGAATTTTAAGGGAACTCAGTCTTCTAAGTTTATTCTATTATACTTCATTCCATTGGGCAATGAGACCTAGATAGGCTTGTGAGACATTGTGGGATGCTGCTTGGCCTCTATGGCAAGCACTGCATATTGGGAATAACCAGAAAATGCCTCCCATCTTTGTTGCAGGTGAACCATTAGCTCTGGCCAGCATGGCTGCACTTCTGGTGGATCTGACATTGATTCTCTGGTTGCTTGAGCTGTGATTTCTGCATGCTTCCCCCACACCCCTTTGTGGAAAGCTGGAGGCCGCATACCTGTTGACTATTTAATATACTCTTGACCTGAGACCATCATTAGTGTTAAATGTTCTTTAGCGTGGTCAGAGGGAGGAGAGGAATTTAATTGCTTTGGCTGATGATGGACCATCTTCTCTTTGCTTTTGAAGTCTTGTCAGAGACACTCACTTGCTTCCCTTCCCTGCACCCACCTGGTCCTCCAATTTCTACTTCTCTTCATAGTATATCTTAGTGTTTCCATCTTTTAACACATAATAATTATCCACTGTACTTCAAGGTCATTGAGGGTAAGAAATATATATATTAATACATATAATAAACATACAAAATATATATTTATATATAGTCTAGATGCTGTGGGCTATGCTGGGTGCTGGAGACAGTTTCAAGGCACTCAAAATATATGTATTGAATGAATGAACCAGTGAATGAGTTAATGGGTTCTACTCAGCTGCTCTTGTGTAGAAAGGACCTAGCAATATATACTTCCATGTTACAGGCTATTGGAAGATTAAGGATTGAATAGATATTTATTTGTATACATGCACTTTTTTGAAACATGGCCAGATGTCAACATCTTCTCAGGCAAAATGGCAATACTTCAGAACTTGATAACTTTCAAATTTGTAGGTGCTGGAAGGCACTAAGTCTATTAGCGTAATTGAAATTCTCTAGCTTCTTCAATTGTCAGAACTAAATGCTATTCTGAGAAGGAGTGCTGATGTCCCCATGGAAACAGGGCTCCATTAAAGGCATGACATCACAAAGCTGTACTTGTTTGAGGACATGTGGGAATTTCAGGTATAGACAGTAATACTGTAAAGGACAAATTATATGTACATATTCTGTGTAATTATGTGCACATGTATTGATATGCCTAATTTAGCCACACCTCTCATTTAGTCCCATTTATCGTTAGATTTTTAATGACTCAAATCTCAAACATGCCTGTAGCTCCACGTGCTTAAAGAAGAACTCATTTAAATTTTGGAATAAATATCTACTATTAATATGGTGAAAAAAAAATCAAATCTTCTGCTTCTCTACTTGTTATTACTCTTTATACAGTGAAGGGAATGTTGATTCTTAACACAACTTCTGAAATGGATAAATATATTTTCTCTATGCAAAATTAGTGAGCACTGTGCACCTGGCTGGCCATCCATAGCCTAGGTCAGTACTAACAGTGTGCTGGAAGGGGGGTATTTTAGAGTTAAGAGAAGGGATTGTGCAGACAATCTGGGCAAGGTCACCTCAAGTGTCTTTTAAGTCTTTTTTTTTCTGGTTAAAAAACTAGTCAAAATATTCAACCCATTTTTTTTTTATTTTGTAGATGCATCTAAATACTTTGCAGTGTCTGAAAAAGATTTTTTTTTTTTTAACAAAGAAAGAAAACAGAAGGTCAATGGATTTGAGAATGTTCTTGATTCCCTCATCATTAATATAATTCTTTTGCCTAGTTACCATTCCCTTCCTATCAGAGACAATGCTTTTAATGGCTCTATTTTCATGTCAAACAATGGAGCCAGGAAAGGTGTTAGGCAGACTAGATTCGCTCTGAAAATGCAGACAAATATGACAAGGTGAAAGGCTAGCTATGAAGTTGGTTAGCTCATAAATAATACAGACCTGACAGAACTTGAAAGAAGAAAATGTGAACAATTTGCATTGCTGTGTTGCAGGAACAAGTGTGTCTAAGTGTTTATGCTGGCTGGAGAGGTGCTTGGAGCAGGAATATTTGCCAAGGTGACTTCTCTCTGTGGTGTTTTGAAAGGTTCTTGCTGCACTTCCCTTCTTGCCCACCCCCCCAAGTTCCTTAGAATTGTTAAAAATAAGGAGCTGAATGCTTTTGGCTTTGTTGATGACATTGAGCCTAATTGAATTCTTTTGAATGAAAAATCTAACGCTATTTCTCTAAATAATGTCTATATGTGTTCCCTTCATTGACATTCATATTTTGGTTATAAGAAAAAGCATGTTACATTTTCTGCATTTCAAATGACTCCAGAGCAGTGGTTTCCATAAGGATTTTCCTGAGGGGTAGATGAACAAAATATCCGAGGATCAAAGATTACTTTCTCTATGTCTCTTAAATCCCATGCAATTATAAGTAAATTTCTTTTTTCCCCCAGCAGAAAAAAGTTCAAATAGGAAGCTAAAGCTGAAAGGAAATGTAGAAAACATTGTTCGATACCATCATTTTCAAACATGAAGAAACTAAGCGAGAAGAAGAAATTAAGCCGTGCCACTCATTTGTGGCAGAACCAAAGCAAGAATCCAGCAATCCCAGCTACTAACTGCTAACATGTGGGAATATGTGTATACATATACATATGACATATGTGCGTGTATGCATACAATATAGGATATGTATATTTCTAAATGTTAGCAGTAAACTACACACACATTTACATATAAATGTAAACACAGCTTGAATTCTAATTTTATCCAACCCTTTACTACTACTCAAGTATCACACTACCCCCAGGAGGTGTTAGAGATGCAGAATCTCAGGCCCTACCCTGGACCCACTGAATTAGAACCTGTATCCTAACAGGATCTGCAGGGTATTCATATGCATTAAATTTGAGAGGCACTGTTCTAACAGTTCCTGGTTTTCTGTGCTAATGAAATATAATTAATCAGAGCCCAAAGATAATCCAAAACATTTATTATGTGTGTTGATTTCTCATCTCTGTTTTCTTTCCTTTGCTAAACTTCACAGGCACTTTCTGCTGCTATAAAGTGAATGCTATTGAAATGTATCACTTTCCTTCCACCTTTGCCTTTTAGTGGAAAGTGTTACTTTCAGTTCAGATTTTGCCTCCCCATTCAAATAATAATTGTTAATATGTCTTGCATGTTTATTCTGCTCCCAAAAGTGAGGTAAGTACTTTGTACTCATTATCTCATTTAATTTATGCAACAAGGGCAATGAGGTTATAATGATCATTATAATGGTCCATTTTACAGAAGAGGAGACTGAGGCTGAAAGAGATCAATTAACAGCTACGATGTGTCAGAGCTGGACTTGAACCTGGGTTTAGCTCATTTCAGAGTGCGAACATCAACTGCAACATATATTGCTTCTGCAATTCAAAGTTCTAATGTGCTCTTCTCTCATGCATTTATGCCTCTAAATAAACTATTTCACCAAGTGAGAATTAGAAGTTGAGTTTAGCACAATGCCCAGTGAATAGTGGCTGCTTGAGCAATATTTGTTGAATAAATGTATGAATGAATGAAAAGACCTATGCCTCACTGATAAGAAAGTACATGCTCACTCTGTAACAAGAGAAAGGAGATGTCTGGCAGAACAGACATTTCCTGTTTTGGGGTCACTGGTGTTTCCTTGACTAATTCCTCCACTCCTTTTCTTTACCTATGACCTATATGTTACTGCAAATGCCCTCTAATCCTACTACGTTTTCAGTTTTTACTCTTGTCCTGTGGTCTTAGAGAGTAGCCTGTCTGGAGGACTAAGGCCAAATCTAGTGACACCCTTCCTTGGAGTCCCTGAGCTATTTCAGGGATTCTCAGAAAGTCCTACTAACTCTTAATACTTCTCAATCTCCTGGGAATCATAGAGCTAAAGCATCAGGCTTTAGGTGAAGATTTTATGTTTTTAGACCTTTGCACTCTAGTGTCAGTGAAACATCAAGAACCAGTCTCTGGGGAGGAAAGAAAAATATAGGGACTCGGAAGGCCCAGGGACTAAGAGGGATGGGTGATGAGGAAAAACAGAGGCCAAATCATCTGAGAATCATGCCAGGAGAACTGAAGATAAGTGGCCTGCTGTCCCCGTAAGCACAGGGCTGGCTCTGACAGGGTAGAGGGTGGCAGGAACCAGTGCAGGACAAGGGGAACCCACTGAGCACTGGCCCCTGCTGTAGAGCTGCTGCCTCTTGTGGATTTGGTATGAGAAGAAAGAGGTCACACCCCTCTCTGAGTCTTATTTCCAAATTTATAAAGCAGGGTAGGTTCCTTTTCTTTGGGAAGCTTAAAAAAGCAATCTAAATGGGTAAAGGAGCAAGCTGCAGTCTGTGGAGAAAGGCTCGCGAGGGCCGGGTGAGTACTGTACAGATTGGTCTGCAGCCTCTTCCCTGGCCTGGGCCCTTTACTCTGGTCAGTGGTGCTCTGGAATTTGGGGAACAGCTTTGGCACCACATGATGCCCATTATACCAGCTGATCTTCAGACCTTCAAAGGCGTTGCACTAAGTATGTTTCCACCATGTATGGCCCCCTGGGGGAGGTGAGGGGACAGGTATACCTAGCCTAAAAGGGTGTTTTGAGGTTTGCTAGAGGACATTTTTAAACCTCTGACAATGCTGATCTGAATGTCATTTGCTACTTTACTATTTTCTTTTGTAAGTGATTAATACATTAAAAAGAGTCCTTGCCACATATGCATTTATTGATTACATTTGTGTGTGTGCATGTGTGTTTGATTTAGTTTCCAGAGTGGAAAAACATCTTCGCTTACAAATTTATGGTCCTTCATGAAGGAATATATGGGAAATTGATTTAGGTCTCATTCATTCAGTCCAGATATGTGGCACATCAGCCACGTGTAGACATATGCAGGAGTTGGAGATAAAGACAAACAAAAAATACAGCCTCTGACTTTAAGGAACTCCTAGTGTAGTGGAGAGCCAATAGATATGCAAACAGGGAACTGTAAAACAAAGTCGCAAATCATATAGCGGAGGTGGCGATAGCTATGCTAGCACATAGGAGGGCGGCGCAGGCGCTGTTTGGGAAATTAACTGAAGTTTCATGGAGGACAGGCCATCGGCAGATGGTGAAGTTGCAAAAGTTGATTTGTACATTATTTCTCTAACCTTGAGATGACATTTGATTGCTTAAGGGGTTAGCAACAAATTTTTCCCCTTCTCCATGCTCCCTCTACCCAGCAAACAATTACAATTAGCTGTAATGCATCAAGGCAAATTGTGTAGGATTAAAAGTAAAAGCCACACTTTTCTGACTTGGATTGCCCCTGGAGGCTGCAGAGAACGCTTCACTATATAGCTTTTCTGATTAAGGCTTTCTCCTGTATCTCCTTTTGTGGAAATAGGTAAGCAAAGCAAGCAGGCTGGCAAGCAACATCACAGATCCTGGTATTTCAGTACTCCCTGCTTCTGGCAGACTTAGCAGGATGTCATTTGCCTGGTGCACGAGGAAAATAAAATTGCTTGCATGTGGCCCTGGTTACAGTAAAGAAGGGGGAAACAGGAGGAATTCAATCTTTGGCTTAGAAAAATCTAATTCTCTCAAGGTATATTGAAGTCTGCAAGGCAGTTATCTTTCTGAGCAGTGAGATGCAACCTGGAAATGTAGCTCCTAATAGCCTTTGTGAGATTGAGTGAGGTTTCTGTGATTGTGGTCGCCACACACAGGTCACTGACGGTTTGATGCCCTTCCTCCCAAGGCAGCCCATATCTGCAGTCCCTTCCACACTCCTTGTCTCCCCGACTCCTTCCGCCTCTTCCCTGCTGCCCCCAATCTACTGGCACTCTCTATAGGAAGAAGGAGAGATGAGTGGCTTGACAGCTTTGAAGGATAAATTTAATAGAAATTGATAGAAGCAGTTCAAGAAGGCCGCCATTGTATTATTCTAACAGCAAGAGAGGTTATCAGGGCTTGATGGACCCACACTCTCATGCTGAAGTATTTTGTGACGGAGGAGTCTTGATGTTTACTGGACTTGCAAGGGAATTGGGACAGAGGTTGAAAGGGAAATTGAACTGTAATTGATATAAGGTCAGTCACAGGAAGGTGGGAGGGAACAGAGTTGTGGGATGGTTTTTGGATGGGGTGGGAGATACTGCTTCCTAAGTTGGCACAAACACACTTTGCTGTAAAAAGTGTAATTTGTGAATAAGTCAATCTATAGGTCTGGTTTGGTTATAATGGATGTGACAGTCTTTCAAATTGAAACATGTTTTGATAAACATGCAAACAGATTTGGCGGCACCATTTTATGTCTTATATTATTTGCATGTAGCCATTAATCTCCGAAGAAAATTAGACTCCTTAGACAAAAGGCATTTAGCCTGGAATTAGACTTTGGATTTTGATTTGAATTCAGTGTTTCTTTTGTTTTTACTTCCTTCCCTTCTTCTCCTCTTCCTTCCTTCCTCCCTCCTTCTCTTTTTCTTTCTTTCTTTTTTTGCTTATAACTTCAGTAGCTCCTTCAGACCACACATAATGGAATAAGTTTTCTAAGAATACCCCAAAAGTGTTTGCCTATTACACAACTCAGGCTGAGAAGTGACTTTCCTGAACAACCAGACTCCCACAGATTCACTTGTAGTATAGCTTTTCTTTTTTAACTATTTGCAAAACAGGCATATATTTATTATTACCTAATGATTCTTGTAAATCTCCATGGCAGAAAGCAACTCAAACTCAAGGAAGACAAAGGGAGTACTATTGGCTTACAAAGATGGGAAGTTCAAGGGTAACCGTGGAGATACCTCTGCTAGATGGAGGGTCTCGAAGGATGGTGTCAGGCCTTTTTCTTTGTCGCCATCTCTAGACTCTGTTTCTTTTTGTGTTCTTCATGATGATGGGCTGATGGGACCATTAAGTTCATATCCCACAGTCAACAGTCAAAAGGAAATCTTCTTTTCCCAGATTTTCTGTAACATTCTCTTGGAAGGAAACAAATAGTCCCTGACTGGGTAATGTGCCCACTGAGGCTTAGAGCATGGAAGGCAGTGAGAGGTCAGGTCTTTACTCCATTCTTACAGCCAGTGGCCAGGCCAGGCTCTGTGACTGACAGTCCTGAAAGAACCACACGAAATAGGAAAGAGCAGGGCTGAGTAGACGAATATAGTAATAACAGGTTTTTACTACTTTGCTGTCCTAGAGTCTTTCAGGTGGCTGTCATTCTGGGAGAAGGTAACATTCCCTTGGTAGGGGTATAGTTTGGTTCTTCTTTCCAGACATCCCAAATCCTATATGTAATATGACCTCAACTTACCTTTTTGGCTTTATTTTCTATTATTCCTAGAGTCTTATCTAGGCTCTAGCCAAGCATGACCAGTCATTCTTCTCTGAATATTTTCTTCTCCATGGCTTTGTTTTGAGGGCACTTGGTTGTCAGAATTAGGGTGAAAAGTGCTTTTACAAAGTAAAGAGTAGAATTTTTAAAAACCTTTTCTACTTCTTTATTTATGAAACTGAACCAAAGATTAGATTTTTTTTCCCCCAGATGCAGTAACCCTGAATAGCATTTGAATAACGCCATTTTTTTTTCTGGTTCTTTTGTTGTTGCTGCTCCAGCAAACTGGTTTAAAGACTTGTGTTATAATCTGCATTGTCCTAATCTATATTGTTGTACGGCCCTCTAATTAATATTTTAATATTTCTTTTAAAACATATTTTTATGTCTTTTTTCACTATAAGTATTCCAGAAAATAGAAAAAGACAAAAAAGTCTTCAATTATTATGTTGTCAAAGGAGACTGAAATAAGAGTTAGTAACTGTGGTTGTCAAAGAACAAAATCAGGCCCTGGACAAGAAAAGCCCCCAACAACTTCTCTAGAATGTTGGTTAATAATCCTTATTCATTTTTGAATATAGATTGCCATTGTGATAGATGTAGCAAAAGAGGTAAGAGATTAAATGAAGATATTGCAAAATTAGGATCTGAGGGAATTCCTTTGAAAGTTTGCTGTTTTAAAATTTTCAAGTAATGTGAAAACGGGAATATCTTCATTCCTGTGTTTTATTCTTGGATCTTTAAGGACCACAATAGCATGAGGGCAGGGAAAAATTCTTATAGTCTTAGCTTATTAAATAGCACATTACTTTAATTTCTAATACCCACTTTCTCTTATTTCTCATGTTGCAATCTTCTGTCCTTCAAGACCCGATTTGTGCTTAACTTTCTCAATGAAGCTATTTCCAATAGCCTGGGCTGAAAGTATTGTTTCTGTCATCCTGTAAAACACTTGTTCTCAAAGTGTGGACCAACAGCAGCAGTAACACCTGGGTTTGTTAGAGATGCAAATTCTTGGTCCCTGCTCCAGACTTACTGAATCAGAAACTCTGGAGGTGGGGCTCAGCAACCTGGGGTTTAACAAGCCCACCAAGTGTTCTGATGGACACTAAAGTTTGACTACCACAGCTCTAAAACGTAGCATTCTGTTCTCATATTTATGTGAAGAATGTACTACACCTGTCCTACCAGAGAATGTGCTCCTGGGAGGATCCTTATGTCATATTTGCTTTTTTGGCCCCTGTGAAAGATAAAGGACACTGAAAACAGGAAGTCTGTAGATGAGTGGGCATAATAGGGTGAAAAGCTTACATAAGAAAGAAATAGGAGAGAAGGATCCTAATCCAGTTTCTCAATTTTCCAAATTGCCTTCTTTTTTTGGCTGAATGGGCCAGATAATTGCTAAATCCCTATTAAATTTTATGGCCAAATACCTATTTTGCTTTATGTGGTATCTGTGTGAACACAGAATTGGTGTGCTCCCATGCTGTAGGCATTAGATACGTGTTCATCGATGATGATCTACTTCCAGTTCATATTTTAGCAATTTCAGTACTATTGCTTCGAGCTTTTGTGGAGTCTGCTGGTCAAGTTTAAGTAAAGGGCAAATCCACATTAATTTAAATATATAGAACTGTCTATTAAACATTTCTGTTCTTCAGAAGACACTGTTTCATCCCATCAAAACAGACTCTCACTCACTTCAGGTGTTGCCGTGAGGCTGCCCAGCTCTCTGGGCAGGGGAGGGGGGTGTCTAACCTTGTCCTCTTGTCATCAGCTATTAAAACTGCTAAAACAGAAGAATGCTTAACCACTCCAGCTGTTAAAACATTACTACATGCTTTGGTGAGTGAAAATTTAGATACTTTGAATGGCCCTTTAGGGGATCTTCCTCCTCTTTTTTAACTTACAGTTTAATCAAAATTTAGCCATAGTTTTAACTTTTTCAGTCCCTGGGTGTGCTCATATTTCTCTCTTATTCACAGTTAGCCATTAGTCTAAGAATTAATTTTTAAGCTGTTTATATTTAAAATTCATCAGTCAAAACTCCAATTACTTACTGCCTTTGCCTTCTGTCTTTGACTCCAAGCCTTTATAGATATATATATTTTTTTATTCTAAAATATCAAATGATTCTTATAGGAAGGTCAGGATAATTAGCAAAAAGGAAATCAGAGGGGAGTGTTTTTCATTTTACCTCCCTTGTAGAGAATGGTATCTAGTTCAATATCCAGTTCACATCCTAGTTCTGATCCCTGAATCCTACACTTATCTCTGGTTCTCTTTTCTAACTTCTTTTAAATTCATATTGTATTATAAAAATTCTGGCTTCTTATACGTTGTCTACTGAGTTTTATAGGATTTTCCTCTAAATGCTCAGGTTTGCTAATTCTTCTATTAACATATATTCTCAATTTATTTGTGCTTTCTTTAAGGACTATATCTGATGTTACAAAATTTTTTAACTCAATTCCTTGCCCTTCTATACAGTGCCAGATTGCTATTCTACCTGGAATCCACTCAGTTATCTAAGAATTTGCTATTGCAAAACATGGTTCATGTATCAGCATCATTGACGTGATCCCAGAAATGTCAGAAATGTTGAACCTTGGGCCTACCCAAGACTTACTAAATTAGAACCTGCACTTTAACAGAATATGAATTTTATGTATTTTATTATTTTTAATTATTATGGGTACAATAGTTGTATATATTTATGGGGTATGTGTGATGTTTTGAAACAGGCATACAATGTGTAATGATCAAATCAGGGTAATTGGGGTATCCATCACCTTAAGCATTTATTATTTCTTTGAGTTAGGAACATTCCAATTCCACTCTTTCAGTTATTTTAAAATATACAAAAATCATTGTTAACTGTAGTCACCCTGTTGTTCTACAGAATACTAGATCTTACTCATTCTATCTGAATATAATTTTGTCTGACTATATTTTTGTAACCATCAACCATCTCCACTTTATCCCCTCCTCCTCACCCTTCCCAGGTTCCGGTAACCATCATTCTATTATCTATCATCATGAGTTCAATTTTCAAAATTTTTAGCTCCCCCATATAAGTAAGAATATGTAAAATTTGTCTTTCTGTGCCTGGCTTATTTCACTTAACATAATGTCCTCCAGTTTGATCCATGTTGTTGCAAATGACAGCATTTCACTCTTTTTTATGGCTGAATAATATTGCATTGTGTATATATACCACATTTTCTTTATGTATTCATCCACTGATGTAAACTTAGGTTGATTCTATATCTTGGATATTATGAATAGTGCTGCAGTAAACATTGAAGAACAGATATCTCTTTGATATAATGATTTCCTTTCTTTCGGATATATATCCAAAAGATACATGATCCAGTGAGATAGCTGGATCATATGGTAGTTCTATTTTTAGTTTTTTGAGGAAGCTTTATACTGTCTTCCATAGTAGTTGCACTAATTTACATTCCTATTGTATGAGGGTTCCCCTTTCTCCACATCTTCCCCAGCATTTGTTATTACCTTTCTGATAAAAGCCACTTTAATTGGGGTGAGATGATATCTTATTGCACTTTTGATTTGCATTTCTCTGATGATCGGTGATGTTGAGCGTTTTTTCACGTATCTGTTGGCTTTTATGTCTTCTTTTGAGAAATCTCTATTCAGATCTTTTGCTTATTTTAAAATTGGATTATTTATTTCCTGTTGAGTTATTTCATCTCCATATGTATTCTATTAATAGTTATTAATCCCTTGTCAAATATTTTCTCTGATTCTGTAGGTTGTCTCTTCACTTTGTTGACTCTTTCCTTGGCCATGCAGAAGATTTTTAGCTTGACGTGATCCCATGTCTAATTTTGCTTTGGTTGCCTGTGCTTTTGAGATATTATTCAAGAAGTCCTTGCCCAGACCAATGTTCTGGAGCATTTCCCAATGTTTTCTTTTAGTAGTTTTATAGTTTCAGGTCTTAGATTTAAGTCTTTAATCAATGTTGATTTGATTTCTGTCTGTGGCAAGAGATAGGAATTTAGTTTCATTCTTCTGCATATGGATATTAAGTTTTCCCAACACCCTTTATTAAAGAGATTGTCCCTTCCCCAATGTATGTTCTTGGCATCTTTGTCAAAAATGAGTTCTCCCATAGATGTGTGGATTTATTTCTGGGTTCCATATTCTTTTCCATTGGTCTATGTGTCTGTTTTTTATGCCAGTACTGTGCTCTTTTGGTTACTATAGCACTATTGTATAACTTGAAGTCAGGTAATGTGATTTCTCCAGTTTTGTTTTCTTTGCTGAGGTTGGCTTTGGCTATTCAGGGTCTTTTGTGGTTCCATACAAATTTTAGGATTTTAAAAAATTTCTGTGAAAAATGTCATTGGTATTTTGATAGGAATTGCATTGACTTTGTAGATTGCTTTGGGTAGTATGGACATTTTAACACTGTTGATTTTTCTAATCCATGAGCATGGGATATCTTTCCATATTTTTTTTTTTTTGGTGCCTTCTTTAATTTCTTTCACCTATATTTTATAGTTTTCATTGTACGGATTTTTACTTCTTTGGTTATGTTTATTCCTAGGTATTTTATTTTATTTGTAGCTATTGTAAATGGGATTACTTTCTTGGTTTCCTTTTCAGATTGTTTCTATTGGTATATAGAAATGCTTCTGATTTTAGCATGTTGATTTTGTATTCTGCAACTTTACAGATTTTGTTTATCAGTTCCAATAGTTTTTTTTGGTGAAGTCTTTAGGTTTTTCTAAATAGAAGATAATATTATCTGCAAACAAGGATAATTTGACTTCTTCCTTTCCAATTTGGATGCCTTTTATTTCTTTTTCTTATCTAATTGCTTTAGCTAGGACTTCTAGTACTGTGTTGAATAACAGTGGTGAAAGTGGGCATCCCTGTCTTGTTCCAGATCTTAGAGGAATGACTCTGTTTTTCCTTGTTCATTATGATACTGACTGTGGGTTTACATTGTATGGCTTTTATTGTATGGAGGTATGTTCCTTCTGTACCCAATTTTTTGAGAGTTTTTCTCCTGAAGGGATATTGAATTTTAGCAATGCTTTTTTTTGCATCAGTTGAAATGATCCTATGGTTTTTGTCCTTCATTATGTTAATATGATGTATCACATTTATTGATTTGCATATGTTGAACCATTCTTGCATCCCTGGGATGAATTCCACTTGATCATGATGAATGATTTTTTAAAAATGTGTTGTTGAATTCTGTTTGTTAGTATTTTGTTGAGGGATTTTGCATCTATGTTCATCAGAGATATTGGCTTATAGTTTTCTTTTTTTGTTGTGTCTTTGTCTGATTTTGGTATCAAGGTCATACTGGCCTCATAGAATAAGTTTGGAAGTATTCCCTACTCTTTGATGTTTAGAATAGTTTGAGTGGGACTAGTGTTCCTTAAATGTTTGATAGAATTCAGCAGTGAAGCCATCAGATCCTGGGCTTTTCTGTGATGGGAGACTTTTTATTACTGGTTTTATCTCATTACCTGTTATTGGTCTATTCAGGTCGTGGATTTCTTCATGGTTCAATCTTGGTAGGTTGTATGTGTCTAGGAATTTATCCATTTCTTCTGGGTTTTCCACATTATTGGCAGATACTTGCTCAGAATAGTCTCTAATGATCTTTTGAATTTCTGTGGTGTCAGTTATAATGTCTCCTTTTTTGTTTCTGATTTTATTTATTTAGGTCTTCCCTCTTTTTTTCTTAGTCTGGCTAAAGTTTTGTCTATTTTATTTATCTTTTCAAAAAACCAACTTTTAGTTTTATTGATCTTTTGTATTTTTTTGGTCACAAATTTATTTATTTCTGCTTTGATTGTTATTATTTATTTTCTTCTACTAATTTGGTGTTTAAAATTTGAGAAGGACTGTTTTAATAGCATTTCACACTTAGTTAGACCAGATAGAATTTTTGACTTCTTCCTCTATCTAGTTACTCCCTGGATCCTCTTCTGTCACTCCCAGCCCCAGCCCCATTCCTTTCTTTCCTTCACTCCCCTCATACAATCCATCAGAAAGTTTTATGATATCTACCTCCTATGTATATTACAAATCCATCCATCTATATCATTCTTCATGACAACCCCTTTCTATCACTGTATTACGTTTATTATACAAGGGCTGTCTGGAAAGTATACAGCCATGTAATATGTTCTCATTATATTAACAGTGGCTGGATACTTTCCATACAGACCTTGTATATATGGTCACTCATCACTAATTGAAATCATATTTCTATACTTGTTTTTCTTTTGTGTCTTTTCTCCTTCTCTCCCTCTTGCCTAAACTAAAAGGTAAAATCCTTCAGAGCAGGAGCTTGTCTGTCTTGTTCACCTCTGTATTTCAGTCACCTAGAATGATGAATGGTGTGGAGAAGATGTTAAAAAAAACATTAGTTGAATTAATAAATGAATTTTGAGGTTTTTCACTTATTCAAACAACATCTATCACAAATTAGTGTGCTTAGTTGGTGAGTTGGGACTCAACAGTGGTTCTCTCTGGGTCCCATATTCTGATATGGAGAAATGATTTCACACTGAAGAAGGAATTTCCATTCTGGGAAAACATATAAGTAAATTAATAATCAATTCTGAGTATAAAGAGATTTGGCGTCATAACCATATTTAGTAACACATCAACTGTGTGACTCTGGGAGCTTTTTAAATTTGGGTTTCAGTTTCCTCACCTGTAAAAAGAAGGTTTACATACAGGCTATCTACCATGTGTCTTCCTGATTGAATATATTCTATGAAAATATTTTACCTACCCATTGTCCTTCCTTATTTTTTAATAATTATCTGGCTCACATCAGCTAATAGGCCATCTGTGTTCATGTGTTTCTGCTACCGGGTGTCATGTTAGCAGCTTTGAATCAATTATAATTTTTAATTGAAGCTGAATATATTTAATTATATAATTTTGAGCTGTCAAGGTTTAATTCCACCAAAATTACATCAAGAAACTGGGACACTATGAAAGATAATTGACAAAGAGAAAAAATAGTATAAATAAAGTTTTTTATATACACTAACTCACATATCCTATTCTTATATGCAAGGTATGGATTTTCTCTATTTATTGATCTTATTAACAAAATAAACTTAACGTAGCTCACGTATACATGGACTTCTGATCATGTAGCCTACAGTTAAAAAACAAAAAGTTTTGAAGCCTTTGTACTGAAGTTTCTCTAGAATCTTGCTCTGTTTTAAAACACGTAAATATACACATACATAAATATATATGTTGCATTTAATGGTAGCGAATTAAAGATAAGTCTATTTAAGTAACCCAATAATGAAAGATGTTGATATAAATGAATTTATTCATGCATTTAAAAAAGCACCTAGGGCTTCTAGCCAAGATAAAGAAACAGAGGCCAAATTTACTTTTCCACATGAAATAATTAAAAGCCAGGCAAAATTTATGAAATAACTATTTTTGAGACATTAGGCAATAAAGAACAGTGACCCCCAAGACATGGGGGAAACAAACAAGATAAGCCCTAAAATGGTCCAAGATTATTGTCTGTTGAAAGCTTCAGGCTTCAGCTCAGGGCAGGGGAACCTATGTGATCAAAATGAGTTCCCTGAATTGAGGAGATGGATCTTGGGGTCTGGGGAGGCTAAGGGAGCTGGAAAGGTGAGGGCTACAGAGAAAGGACTTTCAGAGATCTAAAGAAGGTCTCCATCAAGTCTTCATCTGAGTATTGATCTGTGCATATGTGAGGAAACTAGCCAAGGCTGAGGAAATAACTATCCAAAATGATTAGAGGAAAGAGTGCTCAGAACTGACACAGGGCCAGAAACAGTTCCTGCCCCATTAGCTAGAGTGGAAAACTTCATAGTTCATGGTACATTGGAGAGAACACTCAGAAGGGTTTTGCTTCAGTGGTGGGGTAAAATTGGACCTATCCTAAATGCTGCTATGTTGATGCATGACAGACCTTAAAAGCAGGCCTGAAAGTTGATTCCCAGTAACCTAACTTTGTCCCAGAACAAGGCTCAAGAATATTTATGGGAATACCAAAGTATCTAGGACTCAACAAAATAAAATTTACAATTCTAGCATTCAATCAAAATCTATTAAGCATGTGAAGAAGCAGGAAAATATGACTCATAATAAACAGAAAAATTAATCTATCAAAACCAACCTCAAAATGTCACAGAAGACTGAGTTAGTAGATGAGAACATTAAAATATATATTTTATTTTATTTTTTAAAATAAATTTTATTGTGCACGTTCGAGGCTTACAACATGATATTATGGGATACATATAGATAGTAAAATGGTTACTCTAGTGAAGCTAATTAACATATCTATCTCACATAGTTACTTTTTTGTGTGACAAGAGCAGCTATAATCTACTTATTTAACAAATATCCCTAATACAATATAATTTTATTAACTTTAGTCCTCATGTTGTACATTTGATCTCTAAACTTGTTCATCCTACTTACCTGCTGTTTTGTATCCTTTGACCCACACTATTTCGTATTTTCAAGAACCTAGAGGTAAGATTGAAGATACTAAGTAGGGATACACAAGATATAAAAAGACCCAAATTAAACTTCTAGTCATGTAAACTATAGTGTCTGAGATGAAAAACTATCCTGAATGTGATTAACAGCAGGTTAGACATTGCAGAAGAAAAGATAAGTGAATTTGAAGACATAGCAAAAAACACTACCTGAAATGAAACATATGAAGAAAAAGCCAAAAAAATAACAACAACAACAAAAAAGGAATGGAAAATGATCAATCTGCAGGACAACTTTAAGTGGCTTAATATATGTGTAATTGAAGTCCTCAAAAGAGAGGATAGAGAGAATTAAGATAGAAAACTTTTTGAAGAAATGATGTCTGACAATTTTTAGAATTTGAGAAAGACTATAAACCCACAGATACAAGAAGTTCACAGCACAAGAAATCCCCAGCAATTATAATTAAAATGTTTAAAATAAATGATAAAGAAAAAATAATTTTAAATAGCCAGGGGAAAAAATGCATTGAAAACAGAGAAGCAAAGACAGTGGACTTCAAGTCAGACACAATGTAAATCAGAAGGCAGTAGTGATATCTTTAAAGAGCTGAAAGAAAGAAAAAACCAACATAGAATATTGTACTGCTATAGACTGAATGTTTGTGTCCCCCAGAACTCATATATTGAAACCTAATTCCCAGTGCGATGATATTTGGAGATGGACCTTTGGGAAATGATTAAGTTATAAGGGTGGAGGCTGAATGAATGGGTTAAAAGACCTCTGAGAACTCCCTGGCCCCACCTGCCATGTGAGAACACAGTAAGATGATGGCTGTCTATGAACCAGTAAGTGTGCCCTAACTCCAGAACTGTGAGAAATAAATTTCTATTGCTTATAAGTGACCCAGTCTATGGTTTTCTGTTATAGCAGCCCAAACCAACAGATATATATACCTACCAAATATCTCAAAAATGAATGCAAAGTAAAGACATTTAAGACTTTAAAAAGGTGGAATAGTTTATTACCATCAGATTTCGACTATAAAAAAAGTCTTGGAAAATAATTCCAGAGCAAAATAGAATACAATGCCCATCAATAGACCCACACCTATATGTACTCCTTTATGTTTTAACAAAGATGTGAAGGCAATTCAGTAAGATAGGATAGTCTTTTCAACAAATGGGGCTGGAACAATGGAACATTCATATACAAAAAGAAAAGAAAACAAAACAAAACAAAACTTCCACCTGTACCTTGCATAATACTTAAATACTAACTCAAAATGAATCCTAGATACAAATCTAAGACAGAATCATAAAACTTCTATGAGAAAGTATAGGACAAAATATGGTTTTTGGTTAGGCAAAGATTTCTTAGAAAGGATCCAAAAGCATAGAGCTTACAGAAAAAAATTGAGAAGTTGGTCTTCAAAATTAAGACAAGCCATAGACTAGGAGAAAGTATTGGCAAGTCACATATATGACAAAGGAATTATATCCATAATATATAAAAATTCTCAAAATTCACTAATAAGAAAAAAATACATTTTTTAAAAAATGGACAAAATGTTTGAATAGACACTTTACCAAAAAAAATATAAAAAGATACAGGCATGGAAAATTAACACATAAGAAGACATTTAACCCCATGATTTATTAGCGAAATGAAATATGCAATGATATACAACCACACACATACCTCTTAGAATGTCTGAAATTAAGAAGGATGAAGGAGATACCAAGCGTTGGCTAGAGGTGGAAGAAGCGAAACTTTCATACACTGCTGGTGGGAATGTAAAATGATGGGACAGCCAGTTTGGAAAACAGTCTGGTAGTTTTTTGCATAATTCAACAAACACCTACCAAATGATCCTGCCATTCTACTCCTAGGTATTTACCCAAGAATGGAAATGGAATGGAATGGAAACATATGTTGAAATGTTCATTTGTACAGGCATACAAAGACTAGGACATGGAGGTTCATAGCAGCTTTATTTGCAATAGCTTGAAATTAGAAACAGCCTACCCATTCATCAACAGGTGATTGGATAAAGAAAATGTTGTGTGTGTGTGTGTGTGTGTATACACACACACACACACACACACAATGGAATGCTATTCAACAATGAAAATGAATGAACTATTGATACATGCCACCACCTGAATAAATATTCACAAAAAAGTTAACATTGCAGGTCTGTGACTGCTATGCTTAATAGGCTCTGCTTAAAAGGGTGGTCTCTGGCTATCATCTGGGAACTTGGATTTCGAGAGGGTTCCTACCATTCCCAGAGCTATTAAGAATGGCTCAATGTACTTATACTGTTTTTGCCAACAGTATTGTTTGTGCTGAACACCTGCTTTCCCTCTGGGAGTCAGGAATTTTGGACCATGCCAGGTAGAGGCTGCCTATGTCACTATCCCCCAGTAAAAACCTTGGGCACTGAGTCTCTAATAAGGTTTCTTGGTAAGTGATATTTCATATGCAGTGTCGTAGCTTGTTGCTGGGGGAATTAAGTGTGTTCTGTGAATTCAGTGGGAGAGGACTCTTGGAAGCTTGCACCTGGTTTCCTCTGGACCTTACCTCATACACCTTATCCCTTTGCTGATTGTGCTTTGTATCCTTTTAGTGTAATAAATCATAGCCATGGGCAGGACTTTATGCTAAGTCTAAGCCCTGTGAGTCCTAGAAAATCATCGAACCTAAGGGTGGTTTGGGAATTCCTGACACAATAAATCTCAAAAATACTATGTTGAGTGACAGAAGCTAGACCACCTTTCTCCACTAAAAAAGTACATGGTATGATTTCATAGTATAAAATTCTAAAGTATAAAAACTAATCTATAGTGACAGAAAGAAAATAAGTTGTTTCCTGAGATGCTGAGGGGGGTGGTGAGAGTGGGAAGAATAGAACAAAAGAAATAGAGAAAAGGGCATGTGAGAACTTTTAGGGTGATGGGTATGTTTATTTTCCTAATTGTGGAGATGGTTTAATGGGGGTATACAATATGTTAAAACTTATATTGTACAACTTAAATGTGTAGTTTATTGTAGGTCAGTTATATCCGAATGAAGCCATTCCTTTAAACAAAAGTACATAGTACTTTCTATATAATAGTTAATATGGTAAGTGCTTTATGGGGATTGTATCATTTTGTCTTTATAAAACCTTGTGAGGTAAGTACTATTATTCTTCTTCTCAGGAGATCAAGTCTTAGATAAGCAAAGTTACTAACTGAAGCACACAAAGTCAGGGAAAGAGCCTTTCAGTGAAACTGCCTTGCCATGATGGCCTCAGGCCTTTGGAACAGCTGAGGCCAATGGCTCCTGCTATAGAATTCACATACATGGATTCTTGGCTCACCTGAACTTCAGGTTTCCTACTTTCATCTCCCTGCGTCTTCCATTCTCAATTCTATGCTTCAAGCCCCAATTTCTGTTTCAGATTTCCTATTGAATTACTGCCTCATTTGATCTCTTTTTTCCTGGCTAATTATCTTTGGCTCTCTCCACTTTATATTTTGACTATTGATTCCAAGGGATTCTTGGCAATGACAGTACCCACCACTCTGGGTGCTGAGACCCTCTTTCCACCAGCCCAGGCCCTGTATGACTCCCATGGCTTAAGTTAAACTCCTATCTCCAGAGAAGAAAAATCAGACACTGGAGTCAGTGAACCAGGGAAACTTTCAAACATTAAACAAAAATTAAAAAAGAAATAAATAAAAAAGAGCATCTGCTGTTGTGTTTTGACGTATGTGACTTATCACTGTTTAGACCTGTGCTGTACATCATCTGCTATTGTTACATTTGTCATATCAATCAGTCAGAGGTAATTATGAAGCTGCCAACTCCATCCTTTTCATTTAGCAAGGCCACCTAATTCTGCATCTATTAATAACCTCCCCCTCTCTCTTAGTTTATCATTCTTCTTTTCTCTGCTTCTTTTCCCGCCTCCTTATTGCTGGTACTGATATGGCTTGTGAGACAGTTGCATGCAGAGAATGTTAAAAAATTAAACAATATTTGTTGCGCCTGTTTGAAGTCATAGGGAATTATTTTCATAGTGGTGCCTAGGATGTGCATTGTGCCATAAATTATGTAAGGTTTTTCGGATGGAGAAATAAGGATCATTTTCTTAAGGTGTGGACCTGAATATTATTATTATTATTATTTTTTAAAGAGTATGTATTGACAAGTTTATTAACATAAAGGTGGACAACGATCAAATTTCTTACTTCGTGATAAGTGCATTTCAACTAGCACATTGCAAAGTGTCAAAGCCCTTGGCTGGAAAATATATTCACAGCAATTTTCTCTTGTAGCAAATCCCTCTACCTTTCACAAATTTAGATCATATTTAGGAAGTCTTGGCTGATGGTCTTTGTTATCAAGCTTTACTGTAATTGTCCTTTTATGGTCTATGTGTTTGAAAATTGATACTTTCACATAGATTTCAACTATAACCACGTAGTTCTTGATTTTTTTTTTGTTTCAGCATATTATGGGGGTACAGATGTTTAGGTTACGTATGTTGCCCTTGCCTCCCCCCTCCCCCCCAAGTCCGAGTTTCAAGCATGTCCATCCCTTGGATGGTGCGCGTTGCACTCTTCGTGTATGCAAATACCCATCCCCTCCTCCCCCCTCCTCCCTCCCTCTTCCCCCCTGCCCGACATCCAATAGATGTTATTCTTATATGTGCACTTACGTGTTGATCAGTTAATACCAATTTGATGGTGAGCACATGTGGTGCTTGTCTTTCCATTCTTGGGATACTTCACTTAGTAGAATGGGTTCCAGCTCTATCCAGGAGTATACAAGAGGTACTATATCACCATTGTTTCTTAAAGCTGAATAATACTCCATGGTATACATATACCACATTTTATTAATCCACTCGTGTATTGATGGACACTTGGGTTGTTTCCACATCTTTGCAATTGTGAATTGTGCTGCTATAAACATTCGGGTGCAGGTGTCTTTCTTATACAGTATCATTTGTTCTTTTGGGTAGATGCCCAGTAATGGGATTGCTGGATCGAATGACACTACTTGTATCTCTTTAAGGTATCTCCATATTGCTTTCCACAGAGGTTGCACTAGTTTGCAGTCCCACCAGCAGTGTATGAGTGTTCCTATCTCTCCGCATCCACACCAACATTTATTGTTTTGGGACTTTTTGATAAAGGCCAGTCTCACTGGAGATAAGTGATATCTCATTGTGGTTTTGACTTGCATTTCCCTGATGATTAGAGATGTTAAGCATTTTTTCATATGTTTTTTGGCCATTATTCTGTCTTCTTTTGAAAAGTTTCTGTTCATGTCCTTTGCCCTCTTTTCGATAGGGTCGTTTGATTTTTTCTTGTTGATTTTCCTGAGTTCTAAGTAGATTCTGGTTATCAGCCCTTTATCGGATTTGTAGCATATAAAAATTTTCTCCCATTCTGTAGATTGTGTGTTTGCTCTTGTGGCAGTTTCTTTGGCTGTGCAGAAGCTTTTACATTTGATCAGGTCCCATTTATTTATTTTGGTTGTTGCTGTGATTGCCTTTGGGGTCTTCTTCATAAATTCTTTGCCTAGGCCAATGTCTAGAAGAGTATTTCCAACATCTTCCTCTAGAATTTGTGTCTGAATATTATTATTGGATTGCATAAGAAATAGTTTCACTGGTATAGGAGAATTTGGTGTTTTCACCAAAAATTTCATGTCACGTTATAGACTGGCACTCTGTCCAGGAATCAGAGAGTTCACATTTAACTTAGCTTTCTCACATCTATTATACTAAGGAATAATAGTGAAAACAAATTTTTGCTTTAGTAGCATTTGGGATTTTCAATTGGCATCTAAAATTATGCTTCCAAAAGCCTCATTTCTGTGGAGCCAGAGAATTTAGACGAGAAGGCCAAATGTTAAGTGTGTGCTTATACCCCAGCTGTAAGTCTTTCTCTGCCCTCTGATCTGCCTTCATTTAATGGATTTAATATAGGAAGGGAGGGATGCAACTTCATGGCAGCTTACAGAAAATGGGGTGGGGGAAATGCTTGAATTTCATGACAAGATTTGTTGATCAGGCCAAACTATCTGTCAGGATATTCCTTTCCCCCTTTTTAAAGAGAAAAATTGGGAACTTAATCATTTGGTACAGCAAGAGAATTCAAAAAGGATCCATACGATTTTTCTTAAATCTATTTGTATTTGCATAAGCCACCTTAGATACTTTTTAAAATTGAAATAATACATACATAATAGGTTTATGAACTCAGAAAATTTACTTAATCTCTTAAACCTGCAGCTTCCTTCTCTATAAAGGGGAGATGATAAGTGGGGGCCACATTTAGCCCTGCTCAGGATTTTGGACCAATTTATTTTGGAGGGAGGAAGT
>RJWJ010010887.1:0-45792 GCA_004363605.1 Indri indri | reverse complement strand
TAATAGAAGACGGCAACTTGAAAGGGTTGGAATTACAGCCCAGAGGAAAATGGACTTGAGTTAAGTATCTAGGAACTACAGTTTGGTTTCAATCTAACCTCTCCTTCTTCCCAGTTCCATGGAGAAGGGAAGAGGTTGTTGGTATTAAACCTGTGCAGCCAGAACTCCTGGCCAGGGCTGTAAGATTCAGTTCAGCTAGGCTGAAGGAACAAGTGAGAAGGATAACATATGCAAGCAACTTTAGGTGGGTGCTCCTCTGGTTTGTGTAGTGCAACCTATACTTGCCATTGGAATTCAAGGGAAAAACAGACAAATGAGCAAGGACGTGTAGTTGGCTCTTTGGGGATACTCAATACATTGATCACACATTTAGCTTCTTGGGATAACAAAAGCTATCTCCTTGACACTTGACCCAAGCATGATCAGTCACAGAACCCCATTTTCCTAGACATAGCTGTTGTCCCAAGCAGAACCAACTAGAGTACTTCTTTGGGATTGATAAACAGAAATTGGAAAAGAGACATTTTCTTACCACCGAGCTTGCTAAACTGGGAAGACGTGAATCTGAGGTGCCAACAGCCATTTTCCTTGCCTTATAAAGAGAGCCTGACTGCCACGTGCATCCAAGCAGAGACTAGCAGAAGTGGGAGAGGAAATCCTGGTAGTGCCAACTTCCTCATCCGGTCCACAGGACTTGGTTGGCTTCCTGCTGTTCTTCTTTCAGTTTTGTGAGTGACTCTAATGTCCCCGACCTGCTAGGCGAGCCAAGACATCCCATTTTTGTTGGTCGGTTTTAAAACAGTTTGAAATGTATAACTTGGCAATTGCAAAAGAGCCTTGATGAATAGGAAAATAACACGTAGAAAAAAATCACAAAAGAAGAAATCCAAACAATCAATATATATATGAAAAGTTCTTCTACCACCCTAATAATTAAAGAAATGTAAGTAAAACAGAAATATCATTAGCTCCCTATCCGACTAAAGAACAGCAAAAGGCATAATGGTGCCCAGGCTTGGTTAGGATACAGAAAATGAATTCTCACATACATTACCTCTGAAAGCCACCTGACCAAATATATCAAAATGTGACATATGCATTCCCTTTAATCTAGCAACTCCTCCTCTAGCAATTGATTCTAAGGAAATAATTGTATAAGCTTATAAAGATGTATATACAAGAATGTTTATAATAACAAAAAATTGAATAAACCTAAATGTCCTTATTTAGGGGATTACTTTTTCAAGTTATAATGTAGTGATAGAATGGAATACTTTTCAGCTGTTATAACGATTATAGCAGATTCTTATGCAGTGATGGGAAAATGTCTACAATATATTATCATGTGATCGAAATAGGGTATAGAATGGCAAGCAGAGTATGATCTAATTTTTACTTAAGAGATATATATTCATAGGTATGCATAAAAGAATCTGGAAGTCTCTCTTATAAAGACCAGGAATAATGAAGGAAATTTTACTTCCCCTGAACAGTTTAAATATTTTAGAATATTTTTCTATTATTCAAAATTCAAAAACATGTTGCCATGTTCTTTTGGGGGTATTATGGACTGAGCGATTCCCTAAAATTATGTTGAAACCCTACACCCCTAATGTGATAGCATTAAGAGCTAGGGCTTGGGCAGGTAATTAGATTTAGATGAGGTGACGAGAGTACAGCCCTCACGAATGTCCTAATAACAGTCCCTCTCTCCACCACCTGAGGACACAGCAAGAAGGCACTGTCTGAGAACCAGAAAGCAAGCCCTCACCAGACATAGAATCTGCCAGCACCTTGATCTTGGACTTCCCAGCCTCCAGAATTGTGAGAGACAAATTTCTATTATTTATAAGTCACTCGGTCTACGACATTTTGTTATAGCAGCCTGAGTTGATTAATACAGTGGGAAAGGATATAGGAGAAGGATTAGACCTCTAGCCTTGGGAATCATCGCATATGGAAGAAGAAGTCCTAGTTAGGCTTTGCATAAGCCTTCCTTGAGTGAGGAAAGAAGCTACACATAGATGGGAAAGATAGGGAAGGAATATGTAAAATGTTCATATGGTCCACAAAATTGGAGCTAACCTAGAAGTGGGTTAACTCCCCATACATTTTCCTACTTCTATGCCAAGCCACTACCATCAGAAGTAGACCCATACGCCAAACTTCTACTGCAGCTAATGGCACTTTTGATGTATTCAATTCAGTGACATGACTCTCATTTTGGGGATTTCTAGAAAGCCGCTAATATTTATGGGCCTGCCAGAGAAGTTTTAAGTTGCAGCACGTTTTAGGTTGAACCATTTGAAATTGCCATCACTAAACCACTTTGACCTACCGAAACAGCAAATGTATATGGTTCATCATAACGTGCTCTCTATAATATAAAAATGTATATTTTATATGATTTATATGAGATCATGTCTTCAGCAGCTCATCAATCAAGACGTGGCATGTATTCAGTCTGACTGGGTATTCGGCTTCCCAAGTTTGGATGATGTAAAAAGTTGTGGCTGCTTGGTTTTGAACTGTGTACTTTTGCTACCATTATTCAAAACCTTTAGTAGAAACTCGGTTGAAAGCTCTGCTCCAGCCCCGGCTCTGTCCTCCACTCTACTGCATTGCTCTGCCCTTATATAATACTAACCAGAATAAGTTCTTAGCATAACTTGGTTTCCCTTCCAAGCACATGACGCATAGTGTAAAAATCAGACCGTGGAGGCTCTCTGCAGCTAAAGCCTGCTCTGCCAAAGGCGAGAGAGCAAAGCTAAATCAAACAATGACTTGTACGTTTTAGGTGGCCTAAGTTATAAATTGCAAAGCAGCAAAGATAATTGGGACTAATGTAAGAAAAGGTAGAATCAACATAAATCATATAAAAAGGATAACAAGATTTATCAGCTGGATGGATTTTAAGGCAGGTTTGAAGTTGGGTATGTTTGAAAGGCACCAAAGCAGATGATTAGATACAGTATGTGGCTTAATGTGCAGGAAAAGCAATCAGGATGAAGCAAATCAGTTTCCTGGCCTCTAATGCAGGGAATGTGGAGGGTTTTATTAAATATAAAATGAAATTTAGATTTATGGACACTGTTGATCCACTAGATGAAAACTGACATTATCATACCATTATTTTTTAATTTCTTGCTTTTGATGCTTTATTAAACAAGCAGAAAATAGACTGGAAGAAAAAGTCAGCACAAATTTCCAAATAA
The DNA here is from genome assembly GCA_004363605.1 of Indri indri. Taxonomy (NCBI): domain Eukaryota; kingdom Metazoa; phylum Chordata; class Mammalia; order Primates; family Indriidae; genus Indri; species Indri indri. The sequence goes on along the minus strand of RJWJ010010887.1, from coordinate 42,577 downwards.
TTTTTGCATTTTCTCATAATTATTTCATTCTACACCCATTTATTCCCATGTTGATATCATAGAGAGTGCACTGCAAGTAGAGAACATTACGTGACAATGTAGATGAGACATGGGGAAAGATCATTTTCTAGTATTGACCTCTTCTATATAAATGAGCCAAGTTATTAACATTTAAAAAAATCTTTCCACGACCAGTGATGCTAGCAGTAATACAATTTGTCCAGAGAAAGTAGCACCAACATGTTTATTCCTTAGAAACTGGTTTCTAGGGAAGGGAAGATATGTTGAGTCACTAACGGACAGGCACGGAGGACATGTGGGAGTTAGCCGAGAGAGACGGTCATCCCCAAATACTGGGGTGAATAGGACTCAGCTACTTTGTTCTAGGAGATGCTTCTGAGTCCAGAGTGGGACAAGGCAGTGTCCCCTGTTTTTCTGCTTTTCCGAGGAGACCCAGCACCAAGGAGACAAGTAGTAGAGTGCAAATGAAACCAGCATAAGGCAGAACCATGAGAGAGGAGTGAACAGGGTTTTACACTTAGTAGGAGGAAAAAGTAGCAGCTAAAAAGAACCTGAAATATGACTAGGTCATGATGTGGAGTTCTCTGAAGAAACTGGAGAAGAAGAAGTGATAAGCCTACATGGGAATATGCCAGCTGCACAGCTTTGTAGCTGGGGAGTTTCCTTTCCAGAGTCATCTACCAGGACCCCATCCGCAGCTCAGACCTGGAAGAAATTCCAGGCATTGTGTTCCCACCCCTGGATGGGGCAGGCTAGCTGATACATCTGTGAATTCTCACATCCTCAATTCCCAGGTGCAGATATAAAATGAGGCAGGGTCCCACTGATGCTGCTCTTATTGGTTTTTTCAGATTTCTTGCCCAACCTGGTCCTGGTACTCACCTACCCTGTGCTGTTATGACTGAGCCACCAAGGCTTCCTGCCTTGGCCCCTGGCCTGTAGTGTCTACAGTTCCCTCGTAGTTAGCAGAACTTGCAGTCGTTACCATCTCAAGGCCGTCTTGTCCTTTTGCCACTTACAGCCTGAAAAGGAAATTAGCCAATCCTCCTCTACTCTGCTCCAGGGGATAGGAAAAGTACACCTTCTCTCCCGGAGGGTTGGAATAAGAAGGGTTTGGGGCAGAGAGGTGGATATTCGTATATTATCTTGACCATTTGCTAATATTGTTAGTAGGAGAGGCATATTCCCCCCTTTCCCCATGCTCCCAGCCCCAGCCCCTCCTCCAGCACAGGAGGCTCTAGTGTGTCCCAGCAAACCCCAAGTCACATCTCTGCAATGGCAGTGTTTGTTTCCCATAGCGCATATGTAACACAAGGTGAAAGGCTAACTATTGAAGGTGCGCCCAGGATAGTTTTCAGTGGCATAAATAGGTACGTGAGACTGTTTGAGTAATTGAACTATCCCATTACATCAAATTCATGAATTTGTGGACTGTTTAGGATGCAACTAAGGTAAAAGCAGTGAGCTTATTTAAAGAATAATAGCATGGGAGGTACAGAGATACAGAGAAAACAACAAAAGGCTGTACAAATGACTGGAGGTGGAGACACCTCATAGTAGAGGATTTCATGAGCAGACATGAAACACTGGCAGCAGCTGGCCTGGATGGTTTTATCAGGAACCTTGTGCCTGGCTGGGTCCATGATTCCATACGCTGCCCTAAAGATTGACATGATGCCAGGCTGAAGCAATCCACGAGCCTGTGCCAGAATGTAGGATAAAGATGAGCTCAGGTCGTGTCTGCCAACTTTGGGCCCAGGCTCCAACCTCACTCCTCGTGGAACTGGGTAGCTTCTACTTTGAACTCTCAAACACGAAGCGTTGGTGATGCTCCTCCCAGTATCATGGTGTTCTCAACCCATCCTTCTAAGGATGCCCCCCCCCATTGCTTCTAGAGAACCCTAGGGGGCAGAGGGAGGAGCTTCATTTAGTGGCTCAGAGGTAGGTTCCACTACCAACCCCCAAGAGGGATCAAGGCAGTTTTTGGGGTACCAACCTCCACAGGGTCAGGGGAGGGGGGTTATCTCCATCAGTATTTAAAATAATAGGATCAACATTTAGAGCGATCCTCTGAGTGAGCATCTTTAGAGTAATATCTGAAAATGCTGGTAGATGAAACTTGACATGGATACTCAGAAATTTTACTTGCTTTCATCCTGGTTTTGTACTCTCCTACTGTTTACTGCTTGAGATTTTATGGCTAATAAGTGAGCAGATACTGAATAATAATATCGAATACATATACGGTTAATATATTAGTTTCCTAGGGCTGCTGGAAAAACTTACCACAATCTCAATGCCTATAATAATAGAAACATATTCTCTCATGGTTCTGGATGCCAGAAGTCCACAGTCAACATGTCATCGGGGCATATTAGTCAGGGTTCTCCAGGGAAACAGAACCAATGGGATGTGGGGCGGGGAAGAGAGAGAGAGACAGAGAGAGGGAGAGAGAGATTTTAAGGAATTGGCTGGTGCAATAGTAGAGGCTTAGAGAGTCCAAAATCTGAGGGGTGGGCTGGCAGGCTAGAGACCCTGAGAAGAGTTGCAGTTCAAGTCCAAAGACAGACCGCGAGCAGAATTCCTTCTTGCTCTGACTTTCAACTGATCGTATGAGGCCCACCCACCTTATGGAGGGCAATCTGCTTTACTGAAAAATTACAGATTTAGATGTTAATCTCATCCAAAAAACACCTCCACAGAAACATCCAGAAAAACATTTGCCCAACTATCTGGGCCCAGCCAAATTGACATATAAACTTAATCATCACACAGGCATTAGACATGGACATATCTTTTGGCGGGGGTGGGCATTGTCAGTCTACCACAATAAGTTATCACTAGGCACTGTTATAAGCTTTTATATATATTAACTCATTTAATATTCATAACATCTTCAGGAAGAGAATTAGTATTATCATCGCCATTTTACAAATGAGGATGCTGAAACAGAGAAGATAAGGAATTTGACTAAAGTCATACAGTTTGTAAGTGATAGAACCAGGATTTGAACCAAGCAGTCTGGCTTTATCCAATTAAGTTTGGAATAGAGAGTCCCATTTCTGATAAATCTTCATCTTTATTTTCTTGTGGACCTTTAAATGACAGTCAACATTTGATATTACTGCCTGGATATTTTTTACTTGCTAATTCATTATAGAGAGCGACAACTACGGTAAGGGTAGGGTAGTTTCTGTGGTAGTTTCTCCTTTCTCTTCCTTCTGCTGCAGCGATTACCTTCAATCCTGTTTTGACTTTGTACAGCTACCTAAGATGGTGGCCTCTGCCTTCATTTGACATTTGGTAAGTATTTACTCAGTGCCTGTCTCCTGCTAGGACCCGTTCCAGGTGTTGGGGTGCAGGGAAGAACTCCAAGCTCTATTATCGTCCCCTGAGCAGTTATTGGAAATTAGGTCAGAGTCGCTAAGAGGAAGTCTGTCCTCTGAGTTGGTTCCAAGGGTTACCCGAAGGTGTAGGAGAGATATTTTGAATATAGATTGATCTTGGGAGAAGACAGCAAGGATGTTAAAGCAGATACAATCTTCCAGGCTTTTCCTTATCTCCAAAGCTAGCTATAGCCAAGAAATCCAGCACATCAAAGGGATGAGCAAGATGTAAATGAAGGCCCGGGGAGGGCTTAAGCAGCTTTACGTGGCTGCTTCCTCCCAGGCTTTCCGCAGAGCAAAGGGAATCTCCTGCTTCTTAAACCGAAATGTGTAAAACCAAAGAGTGTTTTTGTGTCTGTTTCCCTTTTCCTAAACACTTCACGTGGCCGTTTGAAAAGATTCATATTTTAATGGCTAAATATTTTTGTGTTTTCTATTATGATTTAAGTTTAATGATAATCCTTTTTTACTGCAACAGGACTTCAGTCTTGTAAGTAACATTCACACGTGTGCTCTGGTTCAGCTGGATACAGAGGGCAGGCACGTTGCCACCTTTTAGACATGAAAACGCTGAGCCTCGGAGGAGTTAAGTCCCCAAGACATGCGCGTGATGAGTTAGGCTTTTCCCCTTTGGTTTTTAGATGTCCCTGCGTGAAAGGAGAACAGTATTTAACACCTAGAAATAAAAGACAGCATTCCACTTTCTGCTGAACAGTAATAGCAGGCATCTCTGTTCTAGAAAGGTAAAAATTCCTGTGGTCCCTGAGAATATCTCCACAGTCTAAGTGATTTTCAAGCTGGCTACGTTTTACCAGTTCCTTCAATAAAGTAAGGGTATTGAAAATGACCTAATACGTTGTGTGCAAAAATTTAAGTACTTTACCTAATTTCGGTCCATTATCACCTATTATAATACAGTGAGGGAAATATATCTCGTATTTTTTTTTTTTTTTTACTGCACTTATTTTATGTAGTGTAGGCCTGGTGGCAGAAACTAAGCTTCTTAGACAAAACTGCTCCAACCTGACCTGATTTACTGGTCCATTTTTAAGTCATAGCTACACATGAACATAAAATGTGCCCTTTTCACCTGAGAAAATGTGAACACATGTTCTAAATATGGTGTTTTAAAGTGATGTTTTACTATTATTTCATTTATGCTAAAAGTTTACTTTTAAATCAAGTTTTACCAGGGCTTTTAGAGCATAGTTCATGATGTGTATGAACGTGTCCACAGACACCCACGCACATGGAGATCCCTACATGCGTGTGCTGTGAGCAGTGAAAAGCAGACATGGTGTCGAGCCACGTGTGTATGTGAGTCATAGCTGTGTGACCTTAAGTAAAGTAAGGTTATTGAAAGTTACTTAATCGCTCTAAGAATTAGAGATGAAATGAAAAATCAGATCTATCTCAAGCACTTGCTTTGAAGAATAAACAGTATAACCACTAGCAAACGGTAGGGGTAATAGTCTGCCCGTAGTTAGCGTCAGTACGTATTATCTATTGTTATTATTCGCAGGATGATCTCACTCACCCAAAGTGATTTAGACAGCAACATAAAGGAGAATTTAAAACAGAGCCAGGGGGAGAAAGTCAAAAGGACTTTTCTACTGCTGTTATAATAACATATTACCATACGTACAATGACTTAAAACAACATCCTTCCAGTTCTGGAGGTCAGAAACTAGTTTCACTGGACTGACAGCAAGGTGTCAGCAGGCCTGCATCCCTTCTGGAGGTTCTAGGGGAGCATCCGTTTCCTTGCCTTTTCCAGCTTGCGAGCCACCCTTTCTTCTGTCTTCAAAGCCAGCAATGAATGGACGGCTAAGCCTTACGCCGCATCGCCCTGATATTCCTCTTCTGTAGTCAAATAGCCATCCGCCTTCCCTTATAAGGATTCTCGTGATTACATTGGGCCACCCGATCGAGGATAATCTTAAGATTCTTAGCTTAATCACGTTTGCAATGTCCCTTTTGCCATGTAAGCCGACATATTGACAGGTTCTGGGGATTAGAATGTGGATATCTTTGTGGGGAGACACTATTCAGACTACCATAGTTTATGTCAAAGACATGCCATAATAACCACATGTTAAAGTTCACGGACTTCATTCCTTGGGGAGTCCCAATTCAGAGCTTCTTTCTCTTGTTTTGATACTATTCTAATACACATGGTTCTTTACTTAGTAGCATACTGCCAATTAGAAATAGCCAATCATTGTGTGCCAGGGAAAGGCCTGGAAATTAGAGACCTCCCTTTTGCCCACATTCCACTGTCCAGACCTCAGTTACATGCCTGCCTCCTCCCCAACTTGGAAATGTTGGCTGATGCCCAAGAGAGAAAAAAAAAGACAGCAACAGTTTCATAAACTCCTACCACTATCTGTCAATCTGTCACATTCTCTGTCCGTTGTAATAATCCAGTTAAAAACAAAAACAGAGGAGAGTCCAGGAGGGTAGAAGTCAATCAAAGGGAACAGACAGGCAACTAGGATAAACTTCTACTTTACAGTTCACTCAAGACCCGTGGGGAAGAAACCAAGGTCCTGCAGAAGACCCGAGCATCTGGCATCAATGACTTAGTCTGGCTGGGCTCACAGAGCCTGGATGCTGAGCCAGACTGTGTCCTAGCAGAGCTCAAATTACTGCACAGCGTCCCAGACTAGATTAGGAGACCAGTGAATAGACCCACGTTCAAATACAAATAGAACCATTCCTCAGTGCACTGAGAACAATGTAATGTCCAGGAGATACCAAATTTGTCCTTTCAAAAGTAAAAGGAATACCTAGCAATCATTTTCAAGTGAAGGAAAATATTTTTCCTCTTTGGTATCTATAGTTAATTACTAGATATTGAAAGCAGAAAAAAATTAGAGGACTGGAAATTGGCCTCCAAGCACAGACTGAGTCCAGTGGTGAAAATGATCAAGGTGAGTTTTCTAGTCTGTCTCTTTCCTCATCACAATGCCTCCCTGTTACTTCTAGAGGCAGCACATTTCTTTCCGTTCTTTTGTAATTTGTGTTAGATAGGATTTGGAGTACCAGGTTGCCTTTTCTGTGGGTTTAGGGAATAGGAAAACTAAGCTTGAATACAAAGTTGACTCCCAGTTACTTGGAGTATCTTGGTAAAGTAAAACAATTGGTAAGGAAAGAAACACAGCAGGCACTTGTGAAGAAAATAAAAACAGCAGGCTAGGTTATGAATTATAAGCTTTGCGTAACCTTTGCAGCGTGTCGGAACTTAGAGAACATCATTTTCCATAGTTTTGAAATAACCATGAAACTATATACTAGCCCACAAGTCCAGGGCTAGCAGAAATTGAGGTATCTGATTGAAATCACAGAGTAGGTTTAATAAAATTTGTGCACCTTTGCGTTTCTGTTCTAAAACATTTCAATTTGGCTTTTGTGGGACTTTGAGACTGTAAGAATCTGGACCTGTCTCAACCCAGGAATAAATGAATGCAACACTTGGTCATACAGATAAAAAACTCTTCCAGCCCTGGAGCTGCAGCTTCTAATTTGAGATGACTAGAGGATACAATTAGAACAATTTTCTCCTGCCAAAGTAAGTTGACAAGAGGAGATTAATATTTGTGAAACTTTAGGTAAGCCACTCCCTGGACTAAAAAAAAAAAAAATTGCTTTTCTGCAAAAATGGGGATTGTGAATTGCAAATGAAATACTAGCTGTGATATTATAAAGTAGTCTAAGGTACTACACAAATGCAAACCATAAACATTTTCAATGGGTTTGTTCATATACCACAGAGGGATCTTTACTATAGATCAGTATAACGTGGATTTTGGAATCAGTTCTGAATTCAAATCTACCACTTACTAGACATGAAAATCTGGGCAAGTTATATAACTTCACTCAACCTTAATTTCTTCATCTTTTGTTTAGAATAATAGGAACTTCATAGAACTATTAGGAAGATTAAAAAAGGAAGGTCTGGGCTGGGCAAGGTGGCTCACACCTGTAATCCTAGCACTCTAGGAGGCCAACGCGGAAGGATGGTTTGAAGTCAGGAGTTCAAGACCAGCCTGACAAGAGCAAGACCCTTTCTCTACTAAACATAGGAAAAAAGAGAGCCAGATATAGTGGCACATGCCTGTACTCCCAGCTACTCGGGAGGCTGAGGCAGGAGGATCACTTGAGCCCAGGAGTTTGAGGTTGCTGTGAGCTAGGCTGATACCATGGCACTCTAGCCCAGGTAACAAAGTGAAACTCTGTCTCAAAAAAACAACAAAAAAAAGGAGTCTGGCACAGTGTCCAGCCTAGGGTAGCACCTTCAGTAAATGTTAGATTCACTCACTCATTGCCTCAGCACAAGATAAAGTACACACCATTGAGGAATGTGTATACCCTTGATGAAAGATTTTGCATGTGACTGCCAAACATCTGAACCAATAGTTAAATAGAAATTACGATGTGATTCGGTCCTTTGGCTAGCCCAAGCAGGACATTACAACATAAGTAAACAAAAGGTTAGATCACCTAGCAGGAGTTTCCCAAGTGTTACTGGAGATGGTGACCCTTATCAAATAGTGTGTTTACCTAACTATCAGACAAGTCCTCCTAGGTGAACTCCACAAACCTCTTGAGTCTACGAATGAATTAAGGAAAGAGATGGCCTATGAGTTTTCTATATAGTGACAATTTGAAATCATGCACCATTTTATAAAAAGAAGGAGTTCACTTTCATGGAAAATTGCTAACTAACCCCAAGACTCAGCTACAGAGAAGCGAGGCCTTGTTTTTGAGAATTGGCACTTTTTTAAAAAACTTTTTTTTTCGAAAATGTTGTGTGTCAACTATGTTGCAAGCATGCTGGCTATATTACATCAGTTAGCGCATGTCATCCACACATGACAGCTTTATGAGGAGGTACAGTCATTGTCACAGAAACCAGGTCACAAAGCAGGAATTTCTGTACTAGAGGCCGTGCCGGCAATGACCGTGTGGGAGAATCACAAGCCACTGACATGCTTTTTGGTCAAAATACTGTGCAACAATTCTGATTATACCCTGTCCTCGAGAGAATAACCTGTGCATGGTGCCTAACTGTTCCCACCCAGAGCAGATAAATCCACAGATAAAATAGGAGAGTGTCCCCCAGAATGGAGGTTGCACCACTGGCTCTCTGAAGACGATTTTAAGTGACATTAAATAACATGGACTAACATAGTGAGAAATCACTCCCTTACCTTTTTCTGGCCCCTATCCTTTGAATACCACAAGGAGAACCTATAAACCTGATGTTAGCATGTCTTTAACACTTCTAATGTGTTTTAGCCTCTCCAGTCGAGACAGCAGATCTCAGGCTATGATGAGATTTCGGCAGCCAATACTATCTAGCTAGGATTTAATAACTGTTTTTACTGTCAGTATAAAATACACACACACACACACACACACACACACACACATATATATACATATTTAGGTTATTAAGTATGGAATGTCTGATTTCCTTAAGTACTAAGTTTGACAGTTGATATCTGTGACATTTCACTTTGACAATTCTATTTTTTTTGTTGTTTGAAGGTACATCCTCATTCTTTCAAACATACATTTTGGCTTTTGATTATCTTTCAATATTTTTTAGAGCAATTTTTGCAAAACCATACATAAGTCAAAAATTTGTGTTATTTGTGAATATGGGTTCCATCGTGGAACCAATGCAGGGCAGACAGATTGAAATATCAATGAAGTGTTTGGGAAGGATGTGGCTAATGAATGCACAGCACATTGATGGTTTGAGAAGTTCCATTCTTGTGATTTTAATCTTGAAAATGAGCCATGTGGGTGACCTGAGACCAAGGTGGATAATGATGAACTAAAAGCTGTAGTGGAAGCGAATCCATCTAAACCTACGCGCGGAGTAGCAGCAAGGTTTGATGTTACTATTCCAACAATATTGGACCATTTTAAGCAAATTGGCGAGGTAAAGAAGCTGGATAGATGGGTTCTACATGGATTAAACAAGAATCAGAAGAGAAATCGTCTCAAAGATTTCCTTTCTTTGCTGTCGCAACGTAAAGGCAAACCATTTCTACACTGTGTTGTTATGTGTGATGAAAAATGGATTCTTTTTGACAATCGTAAGCATTTGACACAATGATTGGATAAAGATGAAGTGCCAAAACAGTCCAAAACCAAATATTTATCAAAAAAAGCTAATGGTGTCTGTTTGGTGGTCCAGTGGTGGTATTATCCACTTCATGAAACTTGCTGATTACAGTGGATGTCTACTGCAAACACTTGGGTGAAATGATGAGGATGCTTGTGATTAAGCAGCTGAGATTGGTCAATAGAGACAGGCCATCCTCTTGCAAGACCACATGTCACACAAAAAAACGCTGCTCAAAGTATGGAAGCTGGACGTGGAAACTCTCTGTCATCCACTGTATTCACCAGAACTTGAACCTACTGACTACTACTTCTCCCAGGCTTTGGACCACTTCTTGCAAGGAAAAATATTCAATTCTCAACAAGCTGTGGAAAACACCTCTCATGATTTCATCACCATTCGCTTTCCAGGCTTCTTCGCTGCTGGCATAAGCAAGCTACTGTTAAGATAGAAAAATTGTGTCAATAGTTTAGGTACGTACTTTGGTTAATTGTACTGCTTCTTGTTTGAGATATAATAAACTAAACTTTTGATTCAAAATGGGAAATTTCATATTTAATGACCTAAAATATTTAATTATCTTCTAGTTAGTGCTGAACTTCCATTCATGGGAGTAGCGTAAATGTTTCCTTTTAAAATAAATCTGGAGATAGGATCAAGATGGCCAACTGGACACAGGTAGCATGTGCCTCCTCCATGGAGAGCCAAAATAGTAAGCAGATTCTTACATTTCAAACAGATTGTCTGGGAGAGAAAGCTAGGATTCACCAGGGAAGCAACAGGAAGCACCAAAAGTGGGTAAGGAGAGGATTCGGGGCAACTTGCCTGGCCAGGGCCTGGCTAAGAGTTGGGAGAAGCTCCAGGAAGTGGAGAAACAGTAAGAGAGAATCCCCAGGGCTCCACTCTCTGAGACAAGCTTTTATGATCTTAGCTACCAGAGAACCCTTCAAACCATGCAGATCTGAGACCTAACCTAGGGACCTACTTGGAGACTGAACAAAGACATTGCTGCAGAAAGGAAATGCATGTGGAATCCCACAGGTATCTGAGCTTAGAACAGCTTGAGACAGGCACCATTTCAAGAGCCTAGATACCAACATACTGTAAGTGTGCCTACAGCCACTGTGAGGCTCCAAGGAGGGATGGAGGAGCCCAGAAACTCCCATGTACCCCTGGGAAGGTCCCCACGACCCTGCTGAAGCCTGCTGTTGAGACTGAGACATGAACCAACAGCATTTTCTCACCTACACTGTTTGCCTGTGCAGGGCCCCTGCCTTTCTGGTCCAAGATGCCATTTTGGGAGTTGGACACTGAGCTGCACTCCACCAGGGGACTGAGTTTAGCTGACATGGCTGTAGGTCCTGCATGGCTGAGGAGAGGCAGAGAAACCAGGCTTTCCATCACGCTTCTGGGACAGTGTCCACCATCCAACAGCCGGCTGCTGTGGGACCAGGTCTCAAGCAAACTGCATTTCCCACAGTTTCCTGCCAGTGCAGCCTGCCTGAGAAGGGACCCTCCTTCCCTAGTCACAGGCCTAAAGTGCGATTTTGAGAGTTTAAAACCAGGCAGTGCCCCACCCTCCAGCTGGGTTTGGGCTGACTCGGCCACAGCCCCACCTACTGGAGGAGGGACAAGGGAGCCCCAGCTCTGCTACATACACCTAAGACAATTCCCACCACCCTGCTATGGGCTGCAGTGAAGCCAAGATGCAAGCAGATGGCACTCCCCCCAACATCTTGCCCATGCTGTTTGTTTGGAAGGGGCCCCACACTCTGGTCACAGGCCCAAGGTGCCACTTTGAGAGTTTAAGGCTAGGCAGCAGTCTGCCTTCTGGCTAAGTTCAGGCTGACTCAAGTGCAGCTGCCACCCAGCTGAGGAAGGACAGGGTAGCCCAAGCTCTCCTACACATACCTAGGACAATTCCCTTCACCCTGCCATGGCTCCTGTGAGACTGAGAGGCAAACAGACACTCCCCACAGTTCCTTACACATGCTGCTTGCCCTGCCCTCATTAATTGCAAGCCCACAGCCAGCACCATATTGAGAGATTAACACTGGGCCATGTGCCGCTTTTGGGCTAAGTTCAAGATGACATGGCTGCAGCCACCACCTGACCAGGAAGGGACAGGGGAGACCAAGCTCTCTTAACCACACTTAAAACAGTACCCGCCACCCTGTTACAGGCAGCTGTGGAACTGGAGACTGGCCTGCCCCGTCCATTGCAGCTACCAACAATAACACCATGGACCACTTGGGCCCTAGTGGGCAGCTCCACCATCACTACTGCCACCTCCCACATCACACCAGCTGCTCAGGGTCCTGAGAACCCCCACACACACCCAGTCCTCTGCTCCAACTATGAGATCCTGACCAAGCCACCTGAAGTGTCAAGAATTGGCCCAGAAACACACACTGACACTGTTGCCAGCATAAGCTGCTCTGAGGGATGAAATCAGGCATATTCATCCCACTGCTTCCACCACTGGAGCCCAAAGACTGGATTGGATGCTGTTTAAGTCCCCAGAAAAACTTTACTACAGCCTCAACTAATACCTATTCCCTAAGCCACCAAAGTAATCACAGATACCATTGACCCTTTGTACTTCCTAAGAAAACAGACAAAGACTAAACTACTGCAAGTATCTCAAATCAAAGCCAAAGTGTCCTACTGAACAAACAACATATATACACCTTCAGGAAAAATCTCCTCCCTTTGAAAGCAATTTCAAAAAATCAGAACAAGCTTCTGCTATATCAAATGTGCAGGTATCGAGGGAGGGACACATGAATCATGAAAAACCAAGGAAATATGATACTACCAAAGGAAAATAGCAATTGTCTAACAATGAATCCCAATAAAGAAGAATTCCTCATAATGCCAGATAAAGAACTCCAAATATTGATTCTAAAGAAGCTCAATGATATGCTAGAGAAATCTTAAAACCAATGCAAATAAACCAGAAAATTAATTCAGGATACGAACGAGAAATTTACCAAAGAGGTAGATATTATAACAACAACAACAACAACAACAAAACAAATTCTGGAGCTGAAAAATTCATTGAATAACACACCTTCCAAAGCTTCAAGAATAGACTAGACCAAGCAGAAGAAAGAATCTCAAAACTTGAAGACAGGTCTTTTGAAATAATCCAGTCAGGCAAAAATAAGGAAAAAAAAAAAAGAAGAAGGATAAGCAAAACCTCTGAGATGTCTAGGACTACAAAAAACAACCAAACTTACAAATTATTGGTAATTCTGAGAGGGAAGAAGATCAAAAGTTTAGAAAACATATTTAAGGAAATAATTGATGAAAATATTCCAGGACTATCAAGAGAGTTAAACATTCAGATAGAGAAGGCCCAATAATCACCAGGCATATACATTGCAAAAAGGACTTCATGACAGCATATTATAATCAGAATGACTAAAGTTGAAGTGAAAGAAAGAATTTTAAAATTACCAAGAGAAAAGCATCTAATCACCTATAAAGGAAACCCCAGCAGACAAATAGCGGACTCCTCAACAGAAACTTTATAGACCAGAAGAGAATGAGATGGCATTTTCAAAGTGCCAAAAGGAAAACTGCTAGCCAAAAATTTTATGTCTTGCCAGAATAAGTTTCATAACTTAAAGAGAAATAAAGTCATTCCCAGATAAGCAAATGCTGAGATAATTCATCACCACTAGATGGGCCCTACAGGAAATGCTCAAAAGTGTCTTAAACATTGGGGGAGAGGTCAATATTCATCATTGCAAAAATACAAAACTCAAAGCTCTAATTAGACAATAACATGAAGGAGGAAGAGAAAGAATTTAAATGGCAACATGGCAGAAGTTCGGCAAACCACAAAAAAAAAAAAAAGAAAGAATTTATAAAACAAGTAGAAATCAATGAACAATATTACAAGAACAAAGCCTCACATATCAATATTAACCTTGAATGTAAATGGATTAAATATTCCACTTAAAAGATATAGATTGGCAGAATGGCTAAAAAAAATATGATTCACCCATATGCTGCTCACAGGAAACCCATCTTACCCATAAAGACACATTTAGACTGAAACTAAAGGGATAGAAAATGATATTCCATGCAAATGGAAAACAAAAGCAAGCAGGAATAGCTATACTTACATCAGATAAAACAGACTTTCAATCAAAAACAGTAAAAAAGGACAGAGAAGGTCATTAAATAATGATAAAAGGATAAGTTCAGCAAGAGGACATAATGATCCTAAATATATATGCACCCAACATCGGAGCACCCAGATTCACTAAACAAACATTACTAGACCTAAATAAACAGACAGACAGCAACACAATAATAATAGGGACTTCAACACCCCACTCACAGCATTGAGACAGAAAATCAACAAAGAAACATTGGACTTAAGTTGTACATTAGACCAAATGGACTTAAAAGACATTTGGAGAACATTCCACTCAACAACTGCAGAAAATGCATTCTTTTCATTAGCACATGGAACATTATCTGAGATAGACCCACATGTTATTAGGCCACAAAACAAGTGTTAACGAGTTAACAAGTGTTAATAAATCAAAATCATATCAACTATCTTCTCAGACCACAGTGGAATAAAGCTAGAAATCAGTGCAAAGAGGAACTTGAGAAACTATGCATGCTCATGAATTGGAAGAATTATTATTGTTAAAATGACCACACTTCCCAAAGCAATCTACAGATTCAATACAATTCCCATCAAAATAACAGTATCATTTTTCACACAATGTCAATTCTAAAATTCATATGGAACTAAAAAAGAGCCCAAATAGCCAAAGCAATCCTAAGCAAAAAGAACGAAACTAGAGGCATCACATTACCTGACTTCAAATGATACTACAAGGCTATAGTAACCAAAACAGCATGGCTTTGGCATAAAAATAGACACATAGATCAAAGGAATAGAATAGAGAACACAGAAATAAAACCATATGCCTACGGCCAAATGATGGTCAACAAAACATACACTGAGGAAAGGACACACCATTCAATATATGGTGCTGGGAAAATTGGATTGCCATATGCAAAAGAATGAAACTGAATCCCTATCTCTCACCATGTACAAAAATTAATTCAAGATGGATTAAAGATTTAAATGTAAGACCTGAAACAATAAAAATCCTGGAAAAAAAATCTAGGTAAAACTCTTCTGGACTTTGGCCTAGGCAAAGAATTTATGATGAAGACCCCAAAAGCCAATGCAATGAAAACAAGAATAGACAAATTGAACTTAATTGAACTAAAAAGCTTCTTCACAGCAAAAGAAATAATCAAAAGAGTACATAGACAACCTATAGAATGGGAGAAAATATTTACAAACTATGTGTCTGACAAAAGACTAGGATCTACAAAGAATTCAAACAACTCAGCAAGAAAAAAAGACAAAACCCATTAAAAAGTGGGCAAATAACATGAAAAGGAAAATACACAAATGACCAGCATATGAAAAAATGCTCAATATCACCAATCATCAGAGAAAAGCAAATGAAAACACAATGATATACCATCTTACTCCAATTAGAATGGCCTTTATTAAAAAGTCAAAAAACAATAGATGATGTGGATGTAGTAAAAATGCAACACTTACACAACTATTGGTGGGAATGTAAATTAGTACAACCTCTATGGAGATCAACATAGAGATTTCTCAAAGAACTAAAAATAGATCTACCATTTAATGCAGCAATCCTACTACTGGGTATCTACTCAAAGGAAAAGAAGTCATTATATCAAAAAGATACCTGCACTCATGTTTATTACAGCACAATTCACAGTTGCAAAGATATGGAACCAAACTAAGTACACATCAACCAACAAGTGAATAAAGAAAATGTTGTATTCATATACCATGGAATATTACTCAGCCATGAAAAAGAATGAAATAATGTCTTTTGTAGCAATTTGGATGGAACTGGAGTCCATTATCCTGTCTCAGGGACAGAAAAATAAATGTCACATGTTCTCACTTATAAGTGGGAGCTGAACTATGGCTACACAAGGGCACACAGAGAGGTATAATGGACACTGGAAACTCACAAATGGGGAGAGATGGAAATATACCTGTGGGGTACAATGGACGTTACTCAGGTGATGGGTAAACCAAAAGCCCAGACTCCACCACTATACAATGTATACATGTAACAGAATTTAACTTGTACCCCCTAAATCTATTAAAATATAAAAATTTATTTCCATTAAAAAAGGAAATAGCTTAAAGAATATTAACTAAATAATAGAACAGGTAATACATAAATTATCAAAATTCTTAAAAGTAGTACATGGTAATGAGAAAACACATAAACATGACACTAGAATGACCAAAATTTGGAAAATTCTCAATTAAATTAGAATAGTTCTTGTAGAAGCTTTTGGAAAAAGGTGAACATTACCCTCAAGTAAGAGTCTCAGTTCCAGTAGTACTCAACCAAGGGGCAGGGAGGAATCTTATATGTCTAGGGACACTTGACATTATCTGGACATGTATTGGTTGTCACAACTTTTCCAGGGCAGGGAGGCAGGGCCTGGGTGAAGGTTGTGCTACCAGTGTCTAGCTGGAGAGGCCAGGGATGGTGCTAAATATGCTACGGTGCACAGCACAGCCCTGCGACAGTGAACTGTCCAGCCCATGACATCGGCAGTGCTGAGGTGGAGAAAGCCTGCTCTCCCCTGACTGTAGGTGCGGGAAGTGCTCCAGGGAATGACACTCATCTTCTGTGAAGGCCAGGCTCTATCTGACAAAGTTCATACATCACGTTATGATTGGCAATTCCTGTTGGTTGAGTTACCCTTTGGTTTCAATTTCCTGCTTGTTTTAGACAAATGATTGGATTGTAAAGTAGCTCCTATTTTAACTTATAATTCAGAGGACGTCCTGGCAGTGAATCACAGTCCTGCCCCAGTCCTGTTGTTACTAGATGTGAGGGCCTTCTGCTAACCTTTTTTAATCATTTCAGCTTTGAAAATGAACATGTGAGTGGATCTGATGAATGGATTCTGAGAGTTTTCATTTTAACTCTTGAAACCATTTCATTACAGATTTTCCTATAATTTTAACCTTTTAACTTATTGTACCCTTTTAATTATAAGCTATATTTTACTTTAAAAATTCTTTCTATAATTTACCATGTGCAATTAAACAGGAGTGATGTCAGGATTCTGAGCCTCAATCTTATTATTAGAGAAAGCATAGGGGTTTGGTTTGAAATTTACAAACTTTGTTCCATACTTGAAAAATTAGATTTTCAGACTAATTACATGAGTTCATTTTCTTGTCTTTTTCTCCTAAATATAAACTTCAGAAAGTAAACATTTCATTGACTGTATCAATCACTGGTAAGATAGAAAATCAGAGTTTTACCATAATGAGCTTATCGTGTGTGTGGTAAATAACTCCCTCAAGTAGAAAAGAATCAGGTAAGGCTGTAAATTCACTTTTATAAAGGAATTAAAGAATATTTCATTGTTTTCCTAGAATTACTTAAGTAGGAGAAGGAAAAGCCTTGGAAGCACAAAAATATTTACTGACAATTGACTCCTTACAAAATTAGCCCCTATCCACAGACTCAGAGACTATTGTCTGTGTCGGGTGGCACCTTAGTGATGCCTTGTCAGTTCTGTGCTTCAACAGTGTAAAGCAATTGCAGGGCCTATAAATCTTGCTCTGAAATGTAAGCCTATGAAAAAGAGAGAAAACTGCTCAAGTTGAACATAAAGCTATTGACACATAAGGATCTAGTAAAGTCCGATGGGTTAATAATTAAGAGAAAAGTAGACAAAAATGATTGCAGATAAATGCTTCAGAAAAGAACAATTTAAATATCAAAGATGAAGAGAGGCTCTTGGGAAAATTGTTGAAGCCTTCAAACACTTTTGCAGAAGTACCCATTGTGATTACCACACTGTGAAAGTCAAATATGAAATAAAGGATATTGTATCCTCTACCATTCAAATTAGAAGAAAATTATGCTTGCCCCAAATCAATCACTGCTTGATTCATGCTGTGCTCATTCTGGCATGTTATGCATAGTGGCATTTATAACCTAAATGTTGTTAACTTTGGAATAAAATTTTGTAATTTTGGTCATATTTTTCAAGATAAAGTTCCAATCAAACATTTCACTGTTTGCTATGAATTTTTGATCCCCATTATAATTGCCTTCATGTAAAATCATCTTTTTCCAGTATAAGCATCATCTCCTGTAATAGGACAACTATCACTTCTGGTAATAGAATCTCATAAAATGGTAGTGTTGTAAGAATTATCAGAAGCCATCAAGTTCACCACCCTTTTCCAAATAAAAAAATCAAGACTGAATGGTATTGTTACCTGTCCCAAGGTTACAAACAAACTATACAAAAATGTTAATGGAATATAAAATCACTATTTGACTTATAATAATTTCCAGAAGGGTGATTCATTTGAAGACCTTTGATAACATTTATGAATTTGAAATCATTTCTTCAAAGAAGAGCAATAACTCTTTTTGGCCATATTTTTGCTAGTCCCTTTCATGTTTTCAGTAAAAGGGTGAAAGAATAGAAATTATGAATTCCACATCTACCTCTCCCTCTGGATTTGTTATTCTCTGCTCATCCTACAAATCTGTTCCAGCTCAGTGTTTATTTTTATTTTCTCCTTCACTTACTGTAATTTGTGGTGGATCATTATGCAATTAATTCAAATTACCAACATATCATTCTAGTAATCTTTTTTAACTACCCTAAAATGAATATGGTTCTGATTTGACAGGTTCTTGCTGTCTGATATAGGAAATCATATGAATGAATCTGCTTCTTTTATGCTTTGAGGATGATGAAGATATCTTGTTCCTACAATGATGTTTTTCCTCCCCACTTCCACCCCCTCAGCATTCCTACTATCCATTTACCCTAGACTTCTCAAACTGGTGGTCCATGAGACAGAAAAGGCCTAACATTTTCTCCCCCAAACCTATGTGATTTTTTTAAAATTTAAATTAGTGGCCAGCTTCAAAAATTGGGTTGTTTATATAGGAATCCAGATTTCTAAGTTTTTTTGGGAAAATAATGGCAGATCTTGCAGTATTGTTTTGCCACCTGCACCAGTCAGCTCAGGCTTAGTAACAAGTGGCCCCTTTTTACCCAGAACACACTTTGCACTTTACCTCAGGTCCATTAAGTTCTGTTGTTACCTGAAAAGATAAAATATTGGTTGTTTATTTCTATTTGTGCCAGTCTTTTTCTTACAGTAGAGTTAAGGTGAAATATTTCTTGTATTCATATCCCTAGAGAAAGTAGGAAAACAAAAAAGAGAGGGCTGCATGTTTCCCAGAAAATGGGAGAGCACCTTCTCACACTCATTTGTTTCTCCCAAAGCTCCTGTGGGCCCTTGAGTTGACAATGCCTGATTTAGCCTGTTGCTCCAACAACATTTAGTGTTTGTATTAGTCAGGGTTCTTCAGAGAAACAAAAAAAATGGAGATATATACATATGGCAGGGGGATTTATTATATGGGATTGACTCATATGATTATGGAGGCTAAAAAGTCCCAAGATCTGCCATCTGTAAGGTGGAGACCCAGAAAAGCCAGTCATATGGTTCCAATATGCATCCAAAGGCCCGAGAGCTGGAGATCTGATGGTGTAAGTTCAAGTAAAGGTCTGAAGGCTTGAGAATTAGGAGTGCTGAGGGCAGGGGAAGATCAGTGCCCCAACTCTGGCAGTCAGGCAGAGAGAAAGAGTGAATCCTCCCTCAGTTTTTTGTTCTATTCAGGTCCCCAGTGGATTGGATGATGCCCCCCCACATTGAGGAGGGCAGTCTGCTGAGTCCACCGATTCAAATGCTAATCACTTCTAGAAACTCCCTCACAAACACACCCAAAAATAATAATTTAAACAGCTATCTGGGCATCTCATGCATGGCCCAGTCAAGCTGACACATAAAAGTAGCCATCACAGTGTTCCTGCAATGTGGATGGAGCATATGAATCAATAGATGAATTAATGCAGAAGGAAAGAGTGTTATACGTTTTGCGTACCAAGGTAGCTTGGAGGCCTGGATATTCCATCAACGTGTGGAAGTGCAAACCACGAATCTTAAAACCAAGAAATTTTCCTACTGCACATAATGCATGAGTGTCAGATTGTTTATTCACAGTCTCACGCCCTTGAACCCAGGGAGGTTTGGGATCTGTCACAAATGAAAAGAAGGCAAGGCAGCACAAGCATTTCTCTTGCATTTAGAGTTTTAAGAATCACCCTGGATATATTCACTTATTTTCAACTTCCTTCCCTCCTCCTTTCATATGCTTGTCATGAGGAGGTCTCATGCTATCTTAAACTGATTTAAGCTTAAATGGAAGCATGTGCCTGTTTTGTCTTGATAAGAGCAGACTCTAATGCCTTTTTTCCTCTTCCCAAGTGAAGCTATCTATAGAACGCATGAAACCGTTGATAGCAGGTCCTAATTCCCTAAAGGACAGACTGATCCTTTACTTAACATTCTACCTTGGGGGCTACACTGAGGATCTCAAAGGTCAAGTCCCTAAATCAAAGCTTTAGTGGAATATTGTAAAATACAACCAGTAACTGCCCAGACAGTGGCCACGCCAAGGGAGTTAAAAGCTCTTTGGCATGTTTATATCTGAACTTCATCTATTAACCTCGAGGAAAGGTAATGAAACTTGCACTCAAGAGAGATGATATTATCTACTTCAGGATAAATCTATTTAATGAATAAATAATAAGCAAGTTTTTAAAGAAAATGAAATTCCTGGGGACTCTTAGAAAATTTAAAATTGCAATTTGGGAATGTGATTACCATATAACTATGAAAATGATAATTAGCCCACAATTTCTGAGCCAGAGAGTTGCTTCATTACTAAATAATGCACTAGAAAGAAAACAAACCACCACCACAGAAATCTGCAATGACCAACATTGATTAAATATGGATTTCTGGAACTTTGTTTTAACTAGCTGTATTAGAACGTCCTTGTCACAATATTGAACGGTGATAAAGACACCAGGAAGGAAGTGCGGAAAAGAAAGAAATGAACCACCTTCGTCTTCAGTGATCTGTAGGATCATGAAAGGGACAAGGGACAGAGAACTATGGTGAGGGAATTTAATCTGTGTGTGTTTGCCTGTTTATACTCGCGTAAGACAAAGATTAAATGAGAGCGCATATTAATGCCTTTCTTAAACATTTGTAGACACTTCCCACCCCCAACTATTACTTACCAGGAAAATTTGGCACTCCTCTGGCATTCAAGACCCTTCGCCATCTGGCTGTCACTTCTCTGCTTTAAACGTTTTCCCTACTATTCCCCTCAGGAGGTAGTGAAGCCTAGTGGTTAAGTGTTTAATTTCCAATTCTACCACTAACCAGTTGTGGGACTTTAGATAAGTTTACACAATTTATTTTGGCCTCAGTTTCTCCATCCGTTAAAGGGGGTTATTCACCATAGACGCAAACAAGGATTAAACGAGATTGTCTGTGTCATATGCTTAGCTCTGTGCCTGACTTAGGTAGGCAGACCAGGAACGAAGCTATTGTGAAGTGAAACTGAGCTTTTCTCTGTTCCCTGGAAGTGACCCACCTTCAGGGTTTTGTATATATTAGTCCTTCCTGCTCAAAGGCTCTTGCCACCCCATCTCTTCAGGTCCAAACTTGTCCGTCAAGTGCCTCTCCAGAAAGCTTCCCAACTCCCCACCTCCTCTGAAGGTCGTGGTTCACCTCTCCTGCCTCCTCTTGTGGTTCCTGGAAGAGAAACATTCCACAACCGGCCGTCAACTCTGTGAGCTCAGGAAGCAGGCCCCTGTCACCTTCCTGAGAGCCCCAGGGCCAGCCCCAACATGTGACAAACATCAGGTGCTGGATAAATGTTCGGTGATGGGAGAGGCAGAGAGAGGGAAAGGTGAGATGAGGGAGGAGGATGGGAGTCCGAGAAAGAAGAGGCAGATGGAAAGTGAGAGCACAAATGCATCCACAAGCAGCCAGCCAGAGGAGGCCCAGGAAAGCAGGAGCGAGCGGGAGAGAAGGGGAAGCAGATTAGAGGTACGTGGCTGTGATGTCCCCCTCCACGGCTGCTGCTGCCAGCCAGCAAATGGCCCCTATAGCTCTTCACCGGGATCTCTGCGAGAATAAAGCAGCTCTGTGTAAACAACATCCCTGCGTGGTCATCAAAGAATGTGCAGTAGGCTCTCTGTGTGAGGGAGAATGTATAATAGACTTTCTGATGGGACTGCCACTTCGCGTCGTGCTGTTTCTGTGCGCTGCTCTGATGAAGTCTCAAAATATGTGAAAGCTAGGACCACTGGAATTTTAGCGTTGGAGGGGATGGAGGGAGGAGGGCTGAGTCTTTCTGAGGCTCACAGATTCTAAATGATGACAGCAATCTCCTCCACCACTGCTGGCCTGCGGTCAGCTTCCGCCTGGAGTCTGCAAATGCTTCTTACTGTGATGCTTGTCACAGTTCTGGTTCTTTCCTCACCTACACTCTGTAGCAGCTGGTGCCTGTTACCTCTAAAGGATAGATTTGGGACATTTCTGTCTATTTTCAGCTGTCCTGTTAGAATTCAATAATCCTCTTCCAGGGGTGTCTCTGCCTGATACTTTCATTACTTAATGTCTAAAGCCACTGGCTCAGGCTGGGCATTGCTGGGGACGAGAGATTGTCACACCTGGATTCTCTGTAGAATCTTGCTGTCCAGAGCTCAGGGCTAAATTTCCAGATGACAGAGATGCTCATGACAGTGGCTTCAGAGACTTAGGAAGGGGTCTTGCTCCCAAATTATCGCAGATTGGCCTCTGTTTTGTGAAGGATCATGGGTGGCGGTGAGGCTCAGCATACAAATACCTTGCGATAATATAGTTTGATCTCCTACTATGTGCCCAGTCTTTCATTATGTATTTTACAGACATTATGTGGTTTAAGTTAATCCCTATATCAATAATCGTATTTTTTCATATATTCATTTATACAACAGATATATAGCAAGCATTTATGATGTTCCAAAAACTGGGGATAAAGTAGTTCTCAAGACCAAGTCCCCACTCTCCTAAAGTTTACAGAAATAAATAAATACGCCACATGTCAGGTGGTTACAAGTGCTCCGATAAACATAAACAAATCACAGCCATGGAACAGAGATGTGGCTGGGAGAGGGGATGACTGTTGTACGAAGGGGTCAGGGAAGGTCTCTCTGATAAGGTCACTCTTGAGCGAAGATCAGAAGGAAGGTACGAAGTAAATGCTCTTGGGAAAGAGCAATATAACAGAGGGACAAGAAGTGCAAAGCCCCTGGGGCAGGAGTGTGTCCAGTATTTCTCAGGAGTAGCACGAAGGCTGGTGTGGCAGCAGTGGGGTACAGAAGAAGAGGAGTGGTAGGGGTGAGGTTGGCAGGGAAAGAGCATCACAGTTTCCACCAGCCCCCTTGCGTTTCTCCTCTGCTACAAGACTAGAATGCTCCTAAAAAGGGCTGCACCACTGGCCTGGGCCCCAGAATTGGAAGGTGCATGGACCCACAGCAGCCAACCTGAAGCTGTTGATGTGTAATGTGAGAGAAACGTAAATGTTTGTTGTTTTGATCCACTGACTTATGAAGGTGGTTTGTTACTGCAGCAAAGCTGCCTGATATTCCAAAGGAGGACTCTGCTTGGCTATCTTTATATCATATGCCCGCCCTTGGACCAGTCACTGTGCCCAGGGGCAAGGGCTGCTATATTACTAAAGATAGCCCTGGCTATCCCATGGTAACAACCTTCCAAATCTCCATGATTTAGCAGATCAAACTTTATTTCCAATCACACAAACACAAGTGCATATGGTGCATTTCAGCAGGGTCTCTCCTCCATTAAGTAACTCAGGATCTAAACTTCCTTCATCTTATGACACTGATCTAAACACCTGGCCTCCAAGGTCTCAAGACATGGGGAGAAAGTTGGAAGTTTATAAAGCATGTTTTAAATGGCTTTTAAAATCCGTACCTGGCTGCTGTGTATGCCGTTTCCACCCATGTCCCACCAAATAACACGCCCCCCCAACAGTGAGGGAAACCAGAAAATTATGAAGTTTTTCTGTGTGACCAGGAAGAAGAAAAAAATTAAATTTGTTTGTCCTTTAACATAATCTTTGCAATAAGCACTATTTTGATTCAGACTAAGCCATATGCCCACCTCTGTGGTCAAGATTTTGGCTTTATTACAAAAGAGGGATGGGCAGAATGCATAATACTAAGAAATTATAACTACTGTCCACTGTGGGAGGTGTATTATAGTGGATCACTGGGAGAGGCACTGTGACCTAGGAATTAGGAGACTCAAGCTCTGGTCCTATACCTATAATTTACAGAGAATAATTTACAACAGACCTCCCTCTCTGGGAGTCCCTTCCCTTATGTACACAATGTCAAACCTAACTTTAAAGATTGTTATTTTGGGTAGAATGGAGAGCCAAGAAATATAGTTAAATAATTTGTAATAAGGGTGCTGAGACCATTTGACAAATGGCACTGGGAGAACTGGACATCCATATCCAAAAGAATGAAGTTGAACCCATCATATACAAAAATTAGCTGAGACTAGCTCAATAACTAACTGTAAAAGCTAAGAGTATAAAATTCTTAGAAGAAAACATAGTGGAAATCTTCTTGGCTTTGGATTTAGCAGTAGTTTCTTGGATATGACACTAAAAGCACAGGTAATAAAAGTAAAAATGGATAAATTGGACTATATCAAAATTTCAAACTTCTGTACATCAAAGGACAAAATCAACAGAGTGAAACAACAATGGAATGAGAGAAAATATCTGCAAATCATCTATCTAAAAAGTGGTTAATATCCAGAATAGATAAAGAACTCTTACAACTCAACAAAAAAAAAATAATAATAAACAACATGATTGGGAAGTGGGGAAAAGATTTGAATAGGCATTTTTCCAAAGAAGATCTACAAATGGCCAACAAGCACATGAAGAGAGGCTCAATAACATTAATCATTAGGGAAATGCAAATCAAAACCACAGTGCAATACCAACCACCTCACACCAATTGGGATAGCTGTTATCATTTTTAAAAAAACAAAACAGGATAAAGGAGTGTTGGTGAGGATACAGAGAAACTATAACACTTGTGTGCTGCTGGTGGGAATGGAAAATGGTGCAGCCACTATGAAAAATAGCGTGGGCAGTTCTTTTAAAAAGTTAAAATAGAATTACCATATGATCCAGCAATTCCACCTCTCGGCATATAACAGAAAAGAATTGAAGCAAGGTTTAAAAGAGATATTTGCATACCCCTGTTGACAAGAGCCAAAAGCTAGAAGCAATCCAAGTGTCCTTCAATAGATGAATAGATAAACAAAATGTGGTATATACATACAATGGAATGTTATTCAGCCGTAAAAAGGAAGGAAATTCAGACACACACTACAACATGGATGAACCTTGAGGACATCATGCTAAATCCAATAATCCAGTCACAAAAAGAAAAAATAAGTTATTAATAGTATTCTACATATATGAGGCACCCAGAATAAGCAAATTCACAGACACAAAAAGTAGAACAGTGGTTCCTGGGGTTAAGGGAAGGGGAGAACAGAGAGTTGTTGTTTAATAGACACAGAGTTTCAATTTTGCAAGATGAAAAGAATTCTGGGGATTTGTTGCACAACTATGTGAATCTGCTTAACACTACTGAACTGTACACTTAAAAACGGTTAAGATGGGAAATTTTGTGTGTATTATACCACAATTTTAAATGTGTGTGTGTGTGTGTGTGTGTATCTGTATTACTCGTGGCTCACGGATCTCTTCAAATGTCTTGTAGAAGTTTTCAGCCAAAAAAATACTCAAAGTTTTAGAGGCTTCAAGACCTTTGTAGATTTCAGGTTCAAAATTTTGGCAAAGGATAGAATAGACCCCTTCCAATTCTAACACTCTGTCATTGAACTGGATGGATCAAAGGGAAAAAAAAAGTAGAGTTATTTTCTGTAGAGAGGAAACGTAACCTATGGGCTATGTGCTCTGCAACCCTACACGATGGGCTGTCATCCTGTGCTTTTCATCAACAATAAAATTTACCCAGAAACATTTTTATCATGTCCTGCTGGAACAGAGCACGCACGCACACACACACACACACACACACACACACACACACACACTCATATATATACACACACACACACAAATACATATATATATACACACATATATATGTGTACATATATGTGTGTATATATATACATGATGGATTTATTTTCATATGTTTTCAATGAGTTGAGAATATCTTATCTTAACTGAAATATGGCTCGAGTGACTTCACCTCATTTGCAGTACAGCCCACTTGGTGCATCTGAATGACAAATGGCTGATCCACAGGTTGGTAAATAAGGGAACAGCCTTCAGCTGTGCCACATTCTCCATAGTTAATATGGAGCAGTTTTGTGTGATGCATCCTATACCTTAGAGCAGAGAAAAAAAGCACCTCTGGAATGCAGAGCTTGCAGTTCACCAACTCCTTTAGGTATTTTGTCACTAACACTGTCTGCTACTGGTTTGTCTATCAGGAAAATGTGTCTCAGTCACTTTAGTCAAAGCGTTATTCTCAGGAAATAAAGACAACTGGTTGCACCCTGTAGGGGGGCATTTGAGGGGAAACGTTAGCCTCACTCTATTCTGTGGCCATAGCTGAGATCCTTGCCTTTGACTAACCACTTTACAAATGTCCCACATGGGTTTTGTGAGAGAGTGTGGATGGGGCAGTTTCAAGGTATCATTGCTCCTGGAATTTGAAAAAACAAAAAAGCCAAAAGATGTATACCTAACTGTGGCATCTTTGAGATTAAGAGTTTGTTCATTCCCTCAATCAATAGACACCTATTAGGTGCCCAAGGTGCATTGGGTATTGTTCAGAGAGCACAGAGACATGGTTCCAAAACTCGAGTCATATTCCAGTTAAAGAGATAAGACATGTGTCATGGAGTTACCTAGTTTGCAGAGGCTAGATTCTAAAGCCAGCATGAGGAGAAAAAAAAAAAATGCCCATAGTGAGCATTCTTCTTGAGGACCCTAAGAAAGGTCTTATCCATGTTTAAGACCAAGATATCTTGCTCAAAAAGCCCAACACGGCTAGCTTTTCCAGTAGTTAGAGTGGATCATCAGTTCTTTGGTTTTGTGTTGTGTGCAGGCATTAACTTCTTGCTGTTTTCCTCATTGTCCAGGCAGAGGAAAATGAAATTGTTAGGTGATGCTCAGTGCTATCCCTGCCATGGGAACTATGTTTGGTCCAGCCCAAGCCACGTCCCCACCTCTGTAGTCAAGGTGCACTCTGTGTGAGACTAGTGTGTAGGATACATGTTTATATTACAACATGTCCATGGGGACCGGGACCAGTTGAGGGTAGAGCAGGTTACTGTTATCTCCCATCTTGGGCTCATTCCAGAGCATATACCCACTGAATGGATCAGCATGTAAAATAGTCTACTCTACCTAAATTTATAATTGATCATTATCAATGGATGAATTGATAAAGAAAATGTGATAAAGGTACACAACAGAATGCTATTCAGCCATAAAAAAGAATGAAATCCTGTCATTTGCACCCTAAATACCCTGACTTCATCACTACACATTATATACATGTAACAAATTTTCTCATGTACCTCATAAAGTTGCACAAATTAAAAAAACTAAAACAGGTCATTTGTGTTTATTATTACATGCATTTTTAAAGTTAAAATAACTTCTATTTTGATTTTACTCTCTACAGATAAATATATTTCAAGCTATATTGTGAAAAGTGCCATAAGAGAAGGAAAATCAAGTGCTACTGGTTATGTAAGGAGTATTTATGTCCAGGTGAGAGAATTAAGATCAACTTCTTGGAGAAACAGAATTTGAACTGGACCTGAAGGACGGTGATCCAGAGGGTCCACCCAGAGGCAACAATGAGAAAAGGCCTGGAGATGGCCATGTGTTAGAAGTATCCAAATAATATCACAGAGTACATCCAGAGGCAATGGTAGAAAGTAATTTGGAGCAGAGAATTGCAAGGCTTGAATACCATGCTTAGGGTTTTGGACTGCTTGGAGGAGGATGCAGGAAGTCAGAATAAATTTCTCAAATGTGAGTAACATGATGTGTGTAGTGGTGGCAGAGTGTTAAAAATATTAGAAATAGAAAGTTTAGAGATTTGAAGACCACTTAGGAGATAGTTGGCCCAGAGGTACAAATCTGAACTAGTCGAGGTGGAGGAGGGAAGTCCAAGGAGGAGGAAAATCTATTCTTTAGAGACAGCATTCATGATTTTAGCTGTTAGTTTCTCAAAGGGATGAGGAGAGGATAAGAATTAGAGATGATTTCACTTCCTGTGTGTTTGTCTCCTGAACTAGACTGTTGGCAAGGGACTCTGTGTTCATCTCTGTACCTCCTGAAGTGTCTATCGTAATCCTCGGTACAAAGTAGAAGCTGAGTAAATGCTTGCTGGACCTCATCTTACTTCCCCCTCCACCACCCCACATTTTTACCATCATGTTCCCAGAAACTCTGATCTCTTGAGACTAGAAGGTGATCATTCCCCAGGATAAGGCAGTCTAGGTCTTTCTTCTTTCTGGGTCATATCATCATAGATGTTTCTGTCAATGTTCGAGAGAGAAAAGGAACCAGCCATTAGCATTGGACTGGAAAACTGGTTTATTGTATGGGTAGCAGCCAGAGGAACTTCTACACTTTCTGTGTTTTGGTTGTTGATTATTGCTTTGTAGTGATTTGGCATAACAGAACATTTAGAAATAGTTCATTAGTCCAATGTCCTTTACATCAGCAGTCCCCAAACTTTTTGGCACAAGGGACTGGTTTCATGGAAGACAATTTTTCCATGGACCAGGGGTGGCAGTGGAGGATGGTTTCAGGATGATTCAAGCACATTACATTTATTGTGTACTTTATTTCTATTATTATTACATTGTAATATATGACGAAATAATTATACAACTCATCATAATGCAGAATCTCATGCTGCTGCTGATATGACAGGAGGCAGAGCTCAGGCGGTGATGCGAGAGATGGGGAGCAGCTGTAAATAGAGATGAAGCTTCACTTGCTCACCTGCTGCTCACCTCCCGCTGTGCAGCCTGGTTCCTAACAGGCCACAGACCGATACCAGTCCACGCCCTCGGGGGTTGGGGACCTCAGCCTTACAAGACTCCTCGCTGCTATGGCTAGACTTTCTGGCTCTTTGCTTGAAGATTTCCAGGGTCAAGAGATCACTGCCCTGACATTATTGGCCTATTCTAATTGTTTAGAAGCTCTAGAACTGTTTATTAGCTTTCTCCTATGTGTTTTTGTATTACAGCTATGGACACATACACACCAGCCTGCCCACGGTCATCTTCTTGAGGTTGTGGCCCTTTGAGGACCTAAGGTTACTTAAAAAATAAGACAGCAAATGTTCAGAAGTATCTTGAGAGACGTCATTAACACATGGCATTCTGATGCAATAGGAGTCATGCCAAGGTCAAATCCAGGCCCAACTGGGGAGTCAAAACTACCTTCACAAATAGTTTTTGGCTGAAGTTGTGTAATATTTGCAAGAGCTTTCGCCAGTCATCAGAGCAATCCACACAGCAAAGGGGCATGAAGGGAGTCTAAGCAGAGGCCTCACCTCATCCTTTGCTGTTCCTGGATTTACCACAACACTTATTAATTTAGCTTCTTGTGACTTGACAGTCCAAATTTTGCTAATCTATGGAGTTGTTTGGGGATAGAAGGAGAGAGATAATATAGAAAATAACAGAGATATTCTAAAACGTTTAGTCGAAAGCAATACAAAGAGGAAAAAAATCACAAAAGCCATTTTTGTAAATCTACATCAATTCATGAAAAATTCACGTAAGGTCCTTTAGCATTGAGAAATATCACGGGTCTTTGGCAGCCAACAGGGTGAAGGGGAAAAAGTGGAAAATTTCAGTCAAGACTGAGTTTACTTCTAACATTTGACATTATGATTTAGAATATAATACACTACAGTATCACATAGTAATAATCTGCAACTGCCAGCCCCATTTCTTCTTTCTAAAGTAGAAAGTTACCTTCTTCTTCCATGTCGTAACCAGATGTCACTTTTCCCTTAAGCCTTTTCTTTCTGGGCTATACATTCTCAATCCTTCGAGCTACTGGGGACACAAAGATGATCAAGACCCAACCCCTGCCTTAGAGAGTTCATACTCTGCAAACTGTCAGTGTGTCCCCCACCCCGTCAACCTCTTCAACATACTCTCTTGATTTTTCACTGTCCCTGTGAAAATATGGCACTTGGGGTCAAGCTAGTAGTCTAGATCTAGTCTAACCAGTGTGGGACAGAAACGTTCCATTTGTGTTAAATATTGTGTCTTTATTAATAAAACCTAAGAACTTGCTGGCTTAAAATGAGCATGTGATTAACTGAAGTTCCCTGGTCCGGACATCCATTGTGCATTTGTGCAACTGACTTCTTTGAACTTTAGTAAAAGACTGTATATATATGCATCCCTACCAAATTTTATCTTAATGGTCTGGACCCCTGATTTGTGGTTTATTTGTTTCAAAATCCTTTTTAGGTGCAAGACTCAAGTCTCTTTCTGAGCCAAGAGTAACCCTCTAGTCTGCTGAAGGTAAACTAAAGCACTGTAAAAGTCACTCACTGTCAGTCCCAAATCCCTGGCCATTGAGTGCTTTAGAAAAGGCAACAAGGAGAGTTGATGTTCAACACTGAAAAGAATACCCGCAGCAACGTCTACCTTTGTCGGAAAAAAAAAAAATGGAGCTCTATACGATGAATTTGAATGTTCCCATTCAGACTGTTTTGGAGATATAAATCTAAATTCATCCTGTAACACTAAGTGGTTTGCTTAATGCCTGGTGAAATAGGCTCACAGGGCTACTCTTCCATGCCTGTGTGTAGTCTCACATCATCTGGAAGGAGGTAGCATTTCCGTGAGCTCTTTCAAGGCATTTAGTGCTCCAGAAGGAGCTATAATTTTCAGGGCTCCCAAACATCAACCTTGGGGTACCATAAAAGATTAAGCTTGCCTCATTCATGAAAAGTCGATTTTTAAAAACCTTGATTTATTTCAAATTTGTGTAATAAAGCATTCTGATCAGCCCCATGTGTGTAAAAGAAACAAAGAGGATGGAAATCATGACACAGAAAATATTTTCTGAAAATTGTTTCTTCTCTGGTCAAGATGCATTTCAACAATATGCAAATTAGGTGGTGCCATTGTACGGTAATTATGTTTTCTTAATGTTTCCACAACAGCTCTGCTTTTGCCAGACTTCAGTATTTTAGCAGCATAATGGTCACTTGGAAAGGAATGAACACCCATTACATCCAGAGAAGGAAGACCTCGGAAAATCAAATTCAGATAACGCAAAGAGAACATACTTTCCATTGCTAATTTGTTTCTTAGTTATCTTAGCAAGGAAGAAAAATAGAATGTTATCTCCAGGAGAAAAAAATGGATAAAATTTGAGTGAATTAATTATAATAGAAATATCATAAAATGCAAAGCCCTCAAATTCTAAAACTATACTTAAAACCCTTCCCAGGACCACTGGACCCTCAGGCTGGAGGGATCTCACTGTAGCTGTGACTCATCAAAGTGTGTGCTGCAGGATGTGAGTTCTGAGCAATGTTAATAGATGCTATCTTCTAGAAGTATGTTCTTTTTGCCAAGCAAATTTGCAAAATGCACTAGATTACACAAAGTTAACCAAGTTTCATTCCTATAGGACCCTTCCTAAATGTGCCAGCGTTCAAGGGTTGTCTTCCAAAGCCAGATAAAAGATGCAGCATTCCCAAACTATTTGAAAAGGGACCCTGTTTTCATGAGTACTCTTTCGAGAGACAGGCGTTGTAAGAAACACTCTTGGGGGCATGTTGGCTACATCAATCTCTAATGTTATTATAATAATAAAACTGTAGCCCGGAAATTAAAGTGACTCTTCTGAGGTCACCCAGATGACTTAAGGTTGAAATAGAAATAAAGCTTCAGGTCCCCTGATTCTCAGCACAGCTCTCTGCTATCTCTTCTGCATCCACTGCCTCCCCATGTGACAGAAGCTCATGTGATATTGACACGTTTACAAATTTCTGCTTTTTAGAAGATTCCAGAATTTTTCTATAGGGAACAACAGATGTGTTATATCCTAATTTATGCTTTTCATATTCTTAATTAATTTTATAGTTTAAAAAACTATATAACCAGCCTGGGCTGCATAGTAAGACCCCATCTCTACTAAAAAGTAAGAAAATTAGCTGGGCATGGTAGCAGATGCCTGCAGTCCTAGCTAATCAGGAGGCTGAGGCAGGAGGATTGCTTGAGTCCAGGAGTTCAAGGTCACAGTGAGCTATGATGGTGCCACTGCACTCAGCCAGGGTGCCAGAGCAAGACTCCACCTCTAAAAAAAACCAAAAAATAAAAAATGTATATATCTACTTCTAGGTAATTGTGTAAATAGATGCAACCCACTACAAACAGGGGTCTCAGATCTTATTGCCTCCGTAGCCAGAGAGGGAATATGAATGAAACAGCTTGGCTTTAGCCAATTATTGCTTGGGGGAAATGCAGGTTCTGCATTGCTAGTTCTAATGTTTTAAAAGAGGGAGCCAGAAATGTTAAGTTTTTAAGTGAAACTTACCAGTTTTAAATTTTGGCAAGTAGTTCAAATTAAAAAATAAAATAAATTTCTGGCCAACAATATACACCTGCAGGCAGAATTCAGTTTCCAGCCTCTGCTTTACAATTTGGAATCAGTCCAGTCCTCTCCCTTGACTCTGCAGCTGGGCAGTGGTGGGGCAGAGACTCTCATTGTCCTGTATAGGCCAGCAATCCTCAACATTTTTGGCACCAGGAACCGGTTTCATGGAAGACAATTTTTCCACAGATCAGAGTGGGGGTTGATTTGGGGATAATTCAAGCGCGTCACATTCATTGTGCAGTCAAACCTCTCTGCTAATGATAATCTGTATTTGCGGCCGCTCCCCAGCGCTAGCATCACCACCTCAGCTCCACCTCAGATCAGCAGGCATAAGGAGCCGCAACCTAGATCCCTCACATGAGCAGTTTACGGTAGGGTTCTTGCTCCTTTGAGAATGTAATGCCGCCACTGATCTGGCAGAAGGCGGACCTTATGCAGTGATGTGAGTGATGGGGAGTGGATGTAAATACAGATGAAGTTTCGCTTGCTCATCCAGGGCTCACTTCCTGCTGTGTGGCTGGGTTCCTAACAGGCCACGGACTGGTACCTGTCTTTGGCCTGGGGGTCAGGGACCACAACTGTAGACAGAGTCAGACGCTCAATAGGCCAGAGCTATTTCCAGTTCCCAACTTCCATTTTCCATTATAACCAAATGACACAAAAGAAGGGAGAAAGCCAGAAACAGAAGGTCAGAGATAAAGAGAAGGAGAGAGATCCTAGCTACTTCCTGCTCTATTTTATCTTTTTTTAAAATTAATTTATTTTTAATAGACTTTTTTAGAGCAATTTTAGGTTCACAGCAAAATTAAATGGAAACTACAAAAAGTTCCCATATACTCCCTACTCCCGCCAAACACAAAGCCTCCCCCACCGTCCACATTCCCCACCAGAGTGGTACATTTGATATGATCGGTAAACCTACATTGACACATCATTGTCCCCCAAACTCCATGTTTTCTTTAGAGCTCACTCTTGGTGTTGTACATTCTATGGGTTTTGACAAATATGTAATGTCCTTTATCCACCATCGTAGTATCATTCAGGGTAGTTCACTGCCCTTAAAATTCTCTGTGTTCCGCCCATTCATCTCTCCCTCCTCCCTAACCCCTGGCAACCACCGATCTTTTTACTGTCTCTGCAGTTTTGTCTTTTCCAGAACGTCATACAGTATGACAGTATGTAGCCTTGCCAACTTGGCTGCTTTCACCTAGTAATATGCATTTAAGGGATCTTCAAGTCTTTTCGTGGCTTGACAGCTCATTTCTTTTTAGTGCTGAATAATATTCCATTATCTGGATGTGCTACAGTTTATTTATCCACCCACCTACTAAAGGAAATCTTGGTTTCTTCCAAGTTATGGAAATTATGATTATAGCTGCCATAGACGTTTGTGTGCAGGTTTTTGTGTGGAATAAGCTTTCAACTCATTTGGATAAATTCCAAGAAACACAACTGCTGGATGGTATGTTAAGAGTATATTTAGCTTTGTGAGGAACTGCCACACTGCCTTCCAAAGTGGCTGTACCATTTTGCATTCCCACCAATAATATGAGTTCCTGTTGCTCCACAACTTTTATCTCTTTGAATGCCTGATACAACTTACTTGTACTTAGCTTACTGATGGATATGTATTCACCAAGTGAATTGGTACATGAAGTTTCTGCTTCAGGGGACTGGGTCTCAGAATACCTGAGAAAGGCAAGCCTTTCCTCTGTTCCTTGTACATTTGGTTAATTTTCAAAGTTGGGCATCTCAAAACAAAGCAGATTCTCACAGGGGTCTGGCCATAGACACTAAGCTCTTATGAGCGATCTCTCCAAATTTGTGTTGT
Organism: Indri indri; assembly: GCA_004363605.1. NCBI lineage: Eukaryota > Metazoa > Chordata > Mammalia > Primates > Indriidae > Indri > Indri indri. The sequence goes on along the minus strand of RJWJ010010887.1, from coordinate 8,455 downwards.
GAGAAATCCATTCCTTACTACTATTCTCGGAGGAAGTTGGGCAGTGTAGATCGTTAAAGATTTTCCCCTCGGGCTTTTAAAACAGCACAACCTCTAGTCTGAGAGCTGGTAAATTGAGCTGAGTACATATCTGGATAAAATTAGAAGTCCCTAACACCTGAATGGTGACAAACTTCTCTTTGTAACTTCTTTAACCATTTTCTTATACAGCTGAGCTCAGCAATGTGAGAGCAGAAGACAACTTTATTTTCCTCTATGGCTGTTCAAATTCATTGCTTGGATGAAATTTTGATCACATCTCACCAATTCTTTCTGTTCACCAAACAAGTCAAGAAATCTGCAAGAATCAAAACTCCAAACCCTTATCTGATTACAGAGATTCTCAGTCCCCCAACTCAGTAGTGCTTTTCACTCTTTTTAGCTTTGCTGAAGTCTGTAAAGCTTCTCGGTGTCCTGGTCCTCACTGGCTGGGTTTGCCCCACCAGACCTGGGACTAGAGAGTGACAGGCAGGTGAGAGGGACACAGCCCTATGTGGCCGGTGCTGCCATGATGTGGCATCAGGATTTTTTGTACATCGACATGAAGGATGCTTTAAGACTGCTTCTCTTTCTTTGAGGCATTTTTTTCTCTTGTGGGGTGCTTTTGTGTGTTTCTCAGATTTCCCTCCTACAAACCTCCAACTGTACTCTGGGGACATCTCTCTTTGTCCAGTCTCATAGGATTCCCTCCCTTAGGCTCTGGAGTCAGATCACAGGGGTTTGTATTGTTAACTGAATAAATTACCCTGCCTCAGTTTCCCCACCCAGGAAAAAGGGATGATAATAGAATCTAACTCATAGGGCTCTAAGAAAGATTTAATGAAATAATCAATGTTAATGTTTAGAATAGAGTTTGGTATATAGTAAGACCTAATAATATAGTTCGTTATTATTAGTACCATGTACCAATATTTTGAAGGCAGCTTCTAGAAGATTATTATCAAAATCACAGATTCAGAGTCAGATAAGGAAATAAAGGTGGGAAATAACCACAAAGAATTCTGACATAAAGAAATAAAAACATATGTTCCAAAGTTACAGGTGATATCATAGTAAAATAGAAAGATATTGAGTTCACCATCAGGAGACCTGAGTTCTAGTACTCCCAACTGCTGTGTGTTCTTGAAAATGTAACAGAACCTCTCTGTTATTCACCTGAACTTTCTCCCTAAATTTAGACTAAGACATGGTTGTAAGTTCATCTCTTAATTTTGCTGGTTTAATATTGGCCAAATTATATAAATTCTCTAAACCTCAGATTCTTCATCTTTAAAATGGAATTATCACCCCAACCCATCACAGGGTTTTGGCAAGCATCAAGTGGGAGAGTCTATACATGAGCACACCATAAACTCTAAATCATCATTCATTCAACTCAGCAAACATCTATTACCATTTATTGACCAACTACATGTCCCAGACATTATAAACTGTAGCTAGTATCACCACCATTAAGGAACTAGGTAAACTCTAATATTTCTTCCAGTTCTAAAATCCTTGGAATCTAATTATAAAGGAGGAATCCTTTCCATTGTTCATGAATGGTTTGCACCTGCCAGTTAGAACAACGTCTAAGGCAGCTCTGTCTGACAGAACTTTCTGTGGGGGTGGAAATGTCCATATCTGCACTGACCGATATGGCAGCCTTGAGTCACACATGACTATTGAGTACTTGAAATGCAGCTAGTGTAGCCGAGGAACTGAATATTTAATTTTATTTAATTTTGAATAATTTATATTTAAATAGTCACACTTGGCTAGTGGCTACCGTATTGGACAGTACAGAATTCTAGACCCCTAAGCAAAGGGTGGTGCAGGCAGAGAAGAGAAATGCAGGTTATGAAGTCTAATATGAGAAATATGTTTCCTACTTGGTAGAAGCGTATGTTTGAGATATTTGGTTTATCGTTTTTCAATATTGAACCCTGGAACTTAGATATTGTGATTCACCTGAAAGAGACTTCCAGCTTAAATTGCAAAAAAGACTTGCCCGTTGCCTTATCCTAAAATGGGGTGAGGAAAGTCTTCAAGCCCTCTGTTCTTACAGAGTATAATTATGTGTGTTGCACCAACAATAAAGAATCAGGGATTTATTAGAAATTTTCTACTCATTGGTTCTTAAAATAGGCATGATTTAAGAAGCATTAAATGCAAACAAACACATTTCCTCCTAAGTGCGCAATATGAGGATATAATAGTGAATGATTTAGAAAACATATATTCAGTGCCTCTAATTCTGTAAATTCCGTAAGTCAGATGTTGCTAAATGGTGTGAATGGGCAAATGGGCAGGCTTACAAATTCACACACTGAGCAGAACGTGGGCATGTCTTTAGGAAAACACCTACTCTGGAAGGCCTGGGATGGCTACAGACTCCAAGTCCATTGTCATGCCAGGCCTGAGCTTTTTACCACTTACACAAAATGGGTGAAATTTCCCAAGACTTTCAAAATTAGATAGTTCAGAAAGAGACAATCTGTTTAAGAGTCCTTAAGACAACTACCTAGGTTTGAAACCTGGTTCTACCATTTATTGCCTGTGTGACTTTGGGAGAATTTCTTAATTTCTCTGTTCCTTTATTTCTTCATCTCTCTGAAGAAGGGTACAGGTACATTCCAATAACCCTGTTATTGAAAATGCAACTAGTGTAACTAGTAAATAGCTATGTATTTACTAGTGTGTATTCACTAATAATATGTAAATAGTTAATTCACATAAAGCATTCAGATCAGTGCCCAGCACAAAGTAGAAGACTCAAGGAATACTAGCTAATTTATTGTAACTAAAAGCTCTTCCAGACAAAAAAAATAATAAAAGAAAAGAAGTACAATTTAGTAGGAGATTATAGATTCTGTGTATTCTTTCAGTTCACAATGACAGAAAAACAGTTGGCAGGGGCAGAATCAAAGGAGCCTGGTCTCAGTTACATCCCAGCAATTGGGCCAGGAGCTGCGCCCCTTCACACATGATCCAACATGTCTACAAAGGGGAAACTACCCACACATGGACAGATAGTGGACAGGGCTGGGAGCGGGACAATTTGACTAGATCTCCTACATTCCGGGATGAGCAAAGGAAAATCAAGACAAATACAACAGAACCAGAAAAGAGAGCAGCGTACTGACTGCGGTGCAAACATACTTCTGAAAACGACCTATTCCGGGAAACAGAAGAAAACACTTGGCATCTCCAAAAATATGCCAAAAGAAAAAAGTTTCTGTGATACGAGAAATCTTATGGAAAAAAATAGGCTGACATAGAAAGACTCCAGGACAGATGCCAAGTTAGCAAGCTGCCCGTGGAAAGGGGCGTGGGCCTGTCACGGAAGACCAGCGGGGGAGTTGGCGTTGTGCAGAGGGACGTTGGAAGTGCCTCCAGACTGCAGAAGAACATGCAAGGGGCGAGATGGTGAGAGGCCGTCAGCACAGCCCATGCGCAGGACAAAGGGAGCACGATGCAACCGGGGTGTGCATGAGGACGGAAGCAGAGTATTCAGAGCAAAAGTGATAAAGACACAACTGGAAAAAAAATAAATGTTCTAAAAAAGGACTGGAAATGGGAGAAGTTATTGAGTCTGCAGATGGAGAGACTTTATCCCATTCCAGACTTTCAATGGAAAGAAACTAGAAAAGGCAAAGAAATAGATTCTCCCCTACAGCCTCTTCCAGTTCTCGAAGCCTCCTGCCCTCCTTGGCTCGTGGCTCCTTCCTGACATCATGCCAACCACTGCTTCTGTTCTCACATCTCCCTTTCCTCACACTGACCCACTTGTCTCCCTCTGATTAGATCTACACGGGTAATCCCGGAAAATCTCCCATCTCAAGATACTTAATGTATCTGCAAAATCCCTTTTGCCTCATAATGCACGTATTCACATGTTCTGAGAAGTCAGGTGTTTGGGGGAACATTATTCCACGAAAGCACAGGTAACAGCAGCCTGAACAGGGAAACGAGTACAGCCAGGCACCTGCTCCACTTAGGGTAGTAGCTCTCAGGGGCACGTCTCAGACCAGCAGCATCAGCATCACCTGGGAACTTGGTAGATATGTAAACTGAGGAATAGGAAACTCCAGCGGATGGGGCTCGGCAATCAATGGTGTTAACCCGCCCTCGAGACCAAGTTGACACCCAGCTGAAGTTTGCAAACCGCTGGCCTAGGGAAGCTGTGGAAGCCAGGAATGGTATTCTGTGCATGCCCTCGGGAGCAGCTGTCTCTCGTTTATTCTTTGTCAAGCAGAAATGTCACTAAGAGACCTATCAATTCTTTGAAGGTTAAATTGCTATGATGTTTACTATCATTCAGTATTTATTTTGTTTATTCCTGTCATTGTTCCAAGTAGAATTTTTAAAATGGCTTACAGAAGTTAGTAAATCACTTTAACAGGTGAGGTGTTATTCCTGATTCTGTAATCCCTGGGGAACTTTCGCAGGGAAGACAGGATTTGGAGAAGAGGGAGATGGGCCCTGAGCTGCACCCTTCTCCCAACCTGCCCCCTCCCCCCCCCTCCATCGCCCACCAAAGCGGCCCCCACGCGTATTAGTTAGGAGTCAACAAAAACCATGTTGGAGGAGGTCGGGCAGAGTATGCACCCACTGATTTACAGAACTGGACAAGGTTAGAACTAGAAGGGCTTCCCGGAGCATGTTTCTGAGGCCCTCATTTGACGGAGGACTCCAAGACCCCAGGAGGTCATGGCCAAGGTCACAGCTGATGTGGAGGCGTCGGGACTAGCTGCCTGGGTCTCTGATTTTATGCTAGTTGGGTAGGCTCCAACATGCCGTATAAAAAGTATGAGCCATTTTCACCCAAAACCAAGAAACCTGCCTAAAACAGAGTAAATTTGCTCTGCTCTCATTTTCATCATGGTTCCACACTGCGAGGAGAATCAGTTAGCAAAATGTGAGAATCGGGTTATTCGCTGTAATGCCAGGGGCAGAAAGAAATTGAAATTTATCTGAGCTGCATGCTGAGCGAGAGTAGCCCAGAGAAATCTTTGCAGTTCCCTAGGGATGAAAATCCCATGAAGGCCAAGGTAAGAATTTTAGCATATAAGCTCCTGGTGGGTGGGTGAGGCTGAGGAAGCCAGTTGCTGGGGTGGGAATGGGGTGGAGTGAGGCGGGGTCCCTGTGAAAGGGATAATCATAATCGGAAGAACAATGGAAATTCAAATGCTAAATTATAAAGCCAACCCAAGGAATTCCTGAACTTTATTTACAAAAATGGAAATAAACAACAAAAAGGTTCACATAGGCAAAGAGAACTAGCACGGCAATTGTTCCCTTTAACCCAGAGGATGAAAATGACTGTGATTTAGACAGAACGTGCCTGGAAATGCAGGTGGCTCAGGGCCAGGCGGGGCGCGGGAGCCACCGAAGAAGCAGGACAAACCATGGAGGTTTGTCCCCATGGCTCGACACCTGGAGAAGTGTATGCCAAAAACCACGGGGCTCTTAAAGTGACCAAAGTTCAAGGTCTTCCCCCCGCCCGCCTTTTCTTAATTTTTAAAGCTTTTTCTTTTTTTGTCTTGGTGAAAGGGAACAAGATTGTACTGGTGGCAAATATGCTTTAGGAATTGATGAATTCACATCACTGTCATCGTTATGTAGAGTCAGACCCTCTAAGAGGGGCCACAAACCAGGTCAACTTTGGTTTTCACAGATAAGTCTGGAGAAACGTTTTCTAAAAACTCGGTTGAGCATTTTTAAAAATATCTTTATTTTCTCATTTGCTTTCATTTTCTTCTTTATTAAGTGGAAAGAGAAAGAGAATGTGTGTGTGTGAATAATTCTGCTCCAAAGGTCCAATATGCCCCTGCTCGCAGCACTCTCTGTATATAGCAACTGCGCCATCTTGTGGCTAATGAGTATTTGTGCACCTGGTTTAAATCTCACTTTGAAAAATGAACAAGTTTAAAACACGCCAATGTCATAATTTCTCATTACCTCCAATCATTAAATAACATGAATTCCGATGCTATGAATATTGACTATACTGCAAGTGTTAATGAACTAGATGCTTGTTGTAAAATATTTATTATGAAATGAAGGCCAATTAAAAATATAATAGATATAAAACCCCTTACTAGAATTTTACACATAAAGTCAGGCTTGAGAATTTGTAATCTATATGTTTACAATTGTGAACGCTTTCGTTTTCCATTGTAACTAAAGTATATCTTCCTCATCCTCTGCTTCAACCCCTATAATTTCCTTCAGATTGTTCGTTACGACTTCTGTTACTTTGTTTTCCCCTCAGCTTTGCTTTTAGAATGTCCTAAATTTCATAAGATTAGGATTGCCTTTGTGTGTTTCCCCATCGTATCCCCAATGCTTAGCATTGTTCCTGGCACATAGTACACACTCAATAAATGCTTGACAAATGAATGCAATTGATTAAAAATAATAAATAAAATAAGCTCTTAAATAAAAATAAGAACTTACAGGATCACACATAAATTAGAAAAAGCTCTCCAACTAAAAGTGAACTGACATTTTTTTCCAGGAATTCAGTGAGTCTGGTTTGAGTATATATCTCTGGTACCTTCAGAAGCTGCAGTGTTTAAGGCCATGGTGCTAAAAGTAAAACTGCTAGGAGAATGCATCCATTTTTCACCAATAAGTCATTAGCAATGAAACGCCCTCTGAAGAAGGCCTGGGTCTTCAGCAGCACGCTGGCGCCTTTCAGAATCAATCAGAGAACAGCTGGGAAATTCATATTTTGATGTTTGCTGGATTTCACTGGGTTATTAAGTGACATTTAGATAACTGATTTAAGCCTTGCCACTGGGAGCTTCATAACTTGCTAAGCTTGTGGATTTCAACACATGGAGCAAAGCGCAGGGCTCTGCCTTCTTGGATCTGTCACATCAAACATCCGTGTTAAATTATAGCACCACGTTTGTACTTTGACTTCTGACAAATGCTAAGTGTTTCCTGACGCATATATTCTTGTCATGGTAAGAACTTGTTTGAACGCCAGAAGAGATGGTGAAGGGTAGAAAACCGAATTGCACGTGGGCTTGAATTTGACACTGTGTAGATTTTGAGTCTGGTTGACTTCAGTCAATTTAGAGAGTAAGTTTGCGGGTTCCCAAATGTTCACCAAAGGGGATTATTCATTGAAAGTTTGAGAACCTCCCAAAAGAAAATGAGGTACAAGGAGGCCTAGTGATGCTTGCAGGGGGAGTGGGTGCTCAGGATCGTGGGGGTCTACCAGCTGACTTGTTTTTTATTTACAGCAGTGAGGTCTGAAATTCAATGTGTATGAAAATTGCCTAGAAAGCTTGCTAAAATATAGAGTCCCAGACCTACCACATTCTACCTCTATAGGTGTGTAAGGAGCCAGGAATCTGGTCATTCTCATATATGTGAGATACAGAAAACACTTTGGGAAATTGATCTACTACTTTCGGCCCTATGAGTGCAGGAACTCTGTTTCATTCACCAATGTATCCCAAGTGACCCTGAGAGTAACTCGGTGGTGTGGACCATGGATGGATGGATATGTGGAATCAGGCACTTATAGAGAGGATGAACAAGAGAAGAAGAGAGAATTGCAAAGTTTCCAAGGTCCAAAGATTCTTTGAAGTTATTCTTAAATTTCTGATATATCCTATGCTGCATTTGCCACCTGATTTTGTGCGACCTTTGTTTAAATATCATCTCCCTTTGGCAACAGAATAATTTTGTCACAGGATTAAAAATGATTTTTTTTTGCAAATGGCAAACCATTTTGACATTTCATCTACAAACCTTTTTAACAAATTTCTGTTCTCATCCAAAACCATTCTTCCAACTACAACAGAGACTTCGATCAGTGGTTTTATAAAACAAAATGCCTCTTTGTAGTGAGAGTCCAAAAAAAAGGGCCACAGGGAGCCGGGGAAAGAGGAGTAGGCGATGTTCCAGGGGGCCTGGGTGCAGGTGTAGCTCCTTTGCTAACCAGTTGTGTGACCTTGAATAAGTCACTCTGAGCCCCAGTTTCCTCATCTGTGAGACATTTAAGCAGACGGTCCCCAAGGCCCTTTGGGCCCTGCATATCATTTAGCATCATTTTGAGGCATTGGATGTCCCTGCATGCCTCATCCTTGGGTGTGAAAAATAGGCTCTCTGAGAGCCTCCATTAATTATATTGTGGTAGCTAGAATAATAGTTCCCACAACAACGTCCACATTCTGGTCCCCTGAACCTATGAATATGTTACCTTATGGGGCAAGAGGGACTTTGCAGATGTGATTAAGTTAAGAACCTTGAAATAGGAAGAGTGTCCTGGATTATACAGATGGGCCCAGTCTAAGCACAAGTCCTTAAAACCAGAGACCCTCTCCCTGCTGAGGGCATGGAGGGGCAGGAGATGTAAGAATGGACAAAGGAGTCAGAGAGACATGATATTGTTGGCTTTGAAGACTGAGGACGA